>JACEIK010003919.1:27054-44059 GCA_018107945.1 Datura stramonium
TATATCATGAATGATAAACATGCATAACTTAAATCATGAGAAACAATGGGAAACTCATCATTTAATCGACAAACCACAATAGAGCTTACATGGTTCCAACTATCACACTCAAGTGGGTAGAGCCGTCAAAAGCCTTGTCAGCGCTAAGGACGATACCATGATAGAGATATCAAGATCGAGGCCCAATCGTGGTAGGGGATTGCTCACAAGGGAGGTCCCAAAGTATATATATGTGTATGATATGTATAACTTACCTTGGCGCTAGTTCTGAGGCATAGGATGATCGAACCTTAGCATACTCGGTGCTAGCCACTACTCCAAAAAATGTGCATATGCTCTCCATCATTTTTTGATGAAGCTCACCATCATCTATTGACGACGCTCAATAATCAATTACATATCAAATCTGAAATCACATATGATGAGCTTTAGCTCTAACCGTATCATAAGCTGAAAATGATTGGGAGTCTTCGCTCCAATATCATATGGTAAGCTTAATTCATAAAATCATAAATCATACTTGAACATGTGAAAAATTCTCAATACTTTAACATGCTTGAAAAATACTCAATTCACTTGAAAACATGATTATACACATGGGTAACTTGAAAACATGTTTTTCATCAAAAATATCTCATCATGCTTGAACATTCATCATAAATCTCATCTTTCATGAATTTATCGTAAATGAGAATTTTAATTTATAAAGCTTGAAACATAATTTTAAATGGAAAACAACGTAAAATATGCCCATGATTCATAATTCAATAGTAAAAACACATTTAGATAATACCCATGTAGAGAATTAGGAATTTCATGCATTGGGTTAAAATCCCATAGAATCAATATACGAATTTTCATGATATAGAGAGGGATTGGGCATAGGTGTGAAATAATTCACCCATTCATAACCCTACATACCTGAGATGGACTGATTCTACCACTTTTCTGATTGCCCAAAGAGGAATTGAAGAAAAGTTTGAAGGAATTAAGCTTGATCACCTCTCTAGCTCTCTAACTTTGCATGCATGAGTAAGAATGGCCTAAAATCAACATACCCCTCTTAAAACTCATCATTCATAGCTTCAAATGACATAGTTTAGGCCTTATGATCATAGAAATTATAGAAAAACTCTTAATAAATTCGCAAAAAATAACTTACTGCCAGCCTCAACGAGGGACTGGACGAGTCATCACCTTGGACCACAACTCTTGGCCTCCAGTCGTCGAGTGCACTGACCATTTTTCCTCAATAGGTTCCCACGAGGGACCTAACAGATCGTCATTGGTTACCACAACTCGTGGTCACCTCTCGTGATCTCCACTGTCGAAAAACCAGTGGCCCTTGACCAATCTTCACCACGACTGACTCAATGAGTCGTGGGTTCTGACCACAACTCGTGGTCATGCCCGTGGTGTCTTCAAATCACAAATTCCAAAACATAAGGCCAATACTTCACCACGAGACACCTAAAGACTCGTGGTCAACCCCAAGGGTCCAAAAACGACTCGTTTTGTGATCTGGTGTAGAATTTACAGTTTTTCTCTGCTTCAACTCCCGGATATGATCTTAGGGCTTTTGGGGCAATACAATATCTCTCCCTTGGGAACAATCGTCCTAAAATTTTGGAAGACATACAGAAAAGTAGAGAAATGCAATTATCATATTCAGATAGTGATCATTTAAGCTGAAAACTCACGGAATAACTACCTCCGAACTAAACTACACGGCTGAACCGAATTGCTGAATCATATATACATCCATATACATGAAATAAACTGGGGCACTGAACATGAAACTGGATAGAGTTTTAGGGCAAAAACTGATACCTCAAGGTGGAACTGAACTGGTAGAGAATAAATGTTGATATCTAGCAATCATGTCTGCTTCGGCTTCGCACTTAGCTCCCTTAACATGTTGATTCCTCCATAAAATATTAACTAATGCTACTTCCTTATTTCTTAGCCTTCGAACCTTCCGATCTAGTATTACACTGATGCAGGGCGTACTTACGCCCTTCATAGACGTATTTTGCCCGTACTTTACTATGTTTTGAGAAAGAATTATGTGTGTTTGCATGTGTTTACGTTATATATTTGTGAAAATGGCTAACACATGTGATTAGATACTTTCAGGGCTAAAAGTGATGGATTTGGGTGTGTTTGTGATGTTTGGAATGAAGTTAAAGAAGAAGCAATGCACTAAGAAAGATTAAAGAAAAAAAGAAGAAAAAAAATATTTATATATATAGTGCATTGCCATGCCCGCACGACTAGCAACGTGAGGTGCCAGCACCTCAGCACAACCAGCCGCGTGAAGCAGCAGCAAAACTGTAATTACAAGATGCCCGAGGCACCAATAGTATTGGCGCTAAAAGGAGTGCAACACAGCAGCAGCAATGGCACAAGGCTAGGTGCGACGCATCCCTTCTCCTACGCGTTGGAAGGTACGATGCAGCCTTTTCCAGGAGTGATGGCACGGGCAATTCGGGCCAACATTGCCGCATTTTCATGGGCGACGCGCAAGGGGTTTCACACGGCCAAAATTGATCTGCTACTTAAACTAGGAAAAAGAACTTCAAATCCTAAATCAAATTTGACAAGGAACAAGAAAAGCATAAAGCTACTACTATAAATACCATTTTATTTTTATGTAATAACGAAGTTGGAAGTTGGAACTTTTAAAGTTTTAGAAAATGTTTTGAAGGAGTTCTTACAATAAGTTTTTAGATATGTGTGGAGAAATACGATTGTAAGGTTTTATTTTTCAAAATATACTTTGAGACGATTGTTGAATTATTTTTTCAAATTTTTACAATAATCAAGTGAGTTTCTTCCTATTATTATTGTAAATATTAATTTACGCATTTGTCTATGAATACTATTAATTTACTTATAAACATGATAGGCTAAAACTACCACAACAAGGGTTATGGGAACCATGGAGAATTAATGAACTAGGGTTTTCACGAAGTGATTCTAAACCAATATTAAATACTTGTATTGTATTCTCTTAATGCTTAAACGTTACTTAACGGTGCGCAATGTTAGGTAATGCTCGAATTCTTTACTTGCTTGAGCCTAGAGGGGTAGAGATTAGGAAAGGAGAATTAAAACAAAGCCTTGATCTTGATGATCATTATATTAACTTGAGCTGTGGTCGCAGGATAGATAAATTTGGGACAAATTGATAATGGTTAAATTGAAATCGCTCATGAGACCTGACCCGGTGATTTAGTATAGTTATCCAATAGGGACGAACTAGTTGTTTGGATGAACCTTAGTTATCAGTTGTACAAGTAAAGTATTGAGATATATCACTAGTGTAAAACTCGAAGTAGTTAAGGATCCATGGGAAACACTTACCCTAGTTAATTGCATTAATTTGGAATCAACATTCAAATTCTCAACATTGTTATCTATTACTTTTATAAATTACCCCCTTTTAGGAGATAATTGACTTAAAAGCTTAAATATTAGCGTTCTTCTATATCTTTCGATATTCCCTGTGGGATCAACCCCAACCTCTAGTTGGGTTCTTTATTGACAACGTTCGTTTCATACTTCATAAGGAGGTATGGTTTGAGCATTATTAAAAAGTGGCATCGTTGCCGGGGAATACGATTTTGTATTAGATTAATTACTTGTGTTTAACTTTTAGTCTTTATTTCCTATTTTTCATTTTTATTTTATTTTGTGACGTGGAACAGGGCAGTGTGGTGAAAGAAGCGGCCAAGATGTGACCATGTTCTCAACGGGTATCTTGATGAAGTCTGAGTAATCAAGATACCTGTGTTGTGCCGCGATGTTAAATCAGGCGCTACTTGGGAGGAAACCCAAGATAAATTTTTTGTTTTATGTGTTTGTTCAAGTGTGTAGGTGATAGGTCATGATTTTCAATAAAAATTGAGCTTAAACATTGAAAACGATGAGTAGAGGCCGACAGAGTTCTTCTTTCACCCTTTTACTTTATTCTTTATTGCTTTAGCACTGGGGACAGTATGACTAATTAAGTGTGGGGAGGGAGAAGTGAACTTCATATTACCATGCATGCCTTAATTGTTAAATCTGCACATGGTAGGCCTAGCTTTTTTTGAGATTTATGACTTATCATGCATGGTTGTTGGTTTATAGTATTTTTTTTAGTTTAATTTTTTGGGTTCCTTTGGTTTTTGTTTTCGGTACTTTTTCGATGGATAGTCCCTTAGAACCGACTAGAGAGTCTATATTTTTTATTTATTTTGTTCATGACTTTGCTCAATGATGGATGGACAATGACCGTCTTAAGGGTGAATTAGTCATTAGGAAGAACAAGAACTTGGACCCTATGAATGCTAGGTGATTTACTTTAGGTATCATTGAGACTTTATTAAATTCACTCAAAATGCATGAAAAAGGTAGATGCACGTAGTCTTTTGGTAACTTGACTCTTGGGCTTGAAAATGAAAGATAGGATTAATTATTATGCCTGCAATATGAATATATGTGTTTATGTGATCTTGATTTCTATTGTTAAACCATGTTGTGCAAATGTGCCAATGTGTGAGAAATTTTTTTTGATATACTCCATGCTTGTAAATTGATGTCTAGAACTGGCCCGGTGTGTGTGCAAAGCGAAATAAGAATGATGAATTTAGGAAGTGATATATAAGTTTCTTTGATAGCCTTATTTTTAACCTATTTTGCCTACTTTGATTGTAATTATCCTAGTTGGCAATGTTGAGCCTTAGCCTATTCTTTTTATATCCATATTACAAGCTTAATCCCTTTTTGTTCTATTGACTTGTATTTGATCCAAATGACTCCTAGAGCACTTTAATGAATTTTTTTTCTTTATGAAAGGAGCATAATTTGAGAATTGAAGGGAAAAGCTTAGTGTGGAGATTAGAAGAAAAGAAAAGGGTCAAGAATTACTAAACAAGGAGGGTGATGTTAGTGGGGGAAAAAAAAAGAAAGAGCTTCCGAAAAAAAATGATGATGAAAAAAAAGTGTGAATGAGCTCAATTTTGAAAAAAATCCCCACTAGTCACCTAAGATGAAAAATTGAAAATTAAGGAAGTATAAGGAGAAAAAGAGGAGATAGAAGAATGTGCTAAAAAATCAAAGTGTTGTGAAGTATTAAAGTTCTTAGGGAGGTTAGTCACTATCTTGGCCAAATAGTTCTTACTCGTCCCTTAGCATACATTACAACCAATTTAAGTCCTAATTGATCCTTTATTTATAATTCTATATTACCGGAGAATTACACTAAGGGCAAGCCTATGGGTCGTCTTTTGCATACATGTTGAGTTCTTTAGGAGAGTGAGCGGAAATTATTTTATTTATGTCCATGTTTATATTGATTATATCTTGTGTGAGAAAAGGGCATGTGTCCAAATTGTGAGCGGCACAATGGTAAGACTTTGATAAATATTAATTGCTAAATTACATATAATTCATGTTGGCACAAAATATGTCTTAATGAGTTAGTTTTCAAATGCTAAGTGATTTCGAACTTTGACATTTTAATGTTGATCCTATATGCATGCGCGTGAATTGTTTGAGCTTCATTGATTTGTCTCGTGATCCTAAGTGCAAGTAGACTGGTTCATAGGATGAATTTTGTGCTTAAATGTGAGAAGAGAAGTAGTAGATTGTTTGAGGATGAATAATAGTTTAAGTGTGGGGTGTTGATGAAGGGCGTACGCCCTTCATAGACGTATTTTGCCTGTATTTTACTATGTTTTGAGAATAAATTATGTGTGTTTGCATGTGTTTATGTTATATATTTGTGAAAATGGCTAACGCATGTGATTATATATTTTCAGGGCTAAAAGTGATGGATTTGGGTGTGTTTGAGACGTTTGGAATGAAGTTGAAAACGAAGGAATGCACTAAGCAAGATTAAAAAAAGAAGAATGTGTATATNNATATATATAGATAGATAGTGCACTTCCACGCCCGCGAGACCAGCAGAGAGAGGCACTAGCACCTCAGCACAACCAGCCGGATGAAGCAGCAGCAGAACTGGCGCTACAAGCTACACGAGGCACCAGCAATCTTGGCGCTACAAGGCATGCGACGCGGAAGAAGCAATGGCGCAAGGCCAGGCGCAACGCAACCCTTCCCCTATGCATTGGCAGGCGCGATGCAACCTTATCCAGGAGCGATGGCACAGGCGACGTGGGCCAACATTGCTGCGTTGGCTTGGGTGACGCACAAGGGGTTTCACACGGTCAAAATTAATCTCCTACTTCCACTCAGAAAAGGAACTTCAAATCCTAAATCAAATTTTTCAAGGAACAAGAAAAGAATAATCTACTACTATAAATACCCTTTTATTTTTATGTAATAGCGAAGTTGGAAATTGGAAGTTTTAAATTTTTTGAAAAAGTTTTGAAGGAGTTTTTACAATAAGTTTTTAGATAAGTGTGGAAATACGATTGTAAGGTTTTATTTTTCAAAAAATACTTTTAGACGATTGCTGAATTATTCTTCCGAATTTTTGCAATAATCAAGTAAGTTTCCTCCTACTATTATTGTAAGTATTAATGTACGGATTTGTCTATGAATATTATTAATTTACTTATAAACATGATAGGCTAAAACTACCACAACTAGGGTTTTGTGAACCATGGGGAATTAACGAACTAGGATTTGCACGAAGTGATTCTAAACGATTCTAAAGCAATACTAAACACTTGTATTGTATTCTCTTCATGCTTAAATATTTCTTAACGGCGCGAAACGTTAGGAAATGCCTGAATTCTTTACTTGCTTGAGCCTAGACAGATAGAGATTAGGAAAAGAGAATTACAACAAAGCCTTGATCTTGATTATCATTGTATTAACTTGAGTTGTGGTCGCAGGATAGTTAAATTTGGGACAAATTGATAACGGTTAAATTGAAATTGTTCATGAGACCTGACTCGGTGATTGAATATAGTTATCCAATATGGATGAACCAGTCATTTGGATGAACCAGTCATTTGTATGAACCTTAGTTATCAGTTCTACAAGTAAAGTATTGGGATAGATCACTAGTGTAAAACCTTAAGTAGTCAAGGGTCCATGGGGAACACTTACCCTAGTTAATTGCATTAATTTGGAATCAACATTCAAATTCTCAACTTTGTTATTTATTATTTTTATAAAATTTCCCCCTTTTAGGAGATAATTGACTTAAAAGCTTAAATATTAGTGTTCTTCAATATCCCTCCATATTCCCTATGGGATCGACCTTAACCTCTCGTTGGGTTCTTTATTGACAATGTACGCTTCATACTTCCTAAGGAGGTGTGGTTAGAGCGTAATTATCCATCGGAACCTCTTCATTACTAAGGTTGTCTTTCACACTAACATTGTCCACTGGGACAACTAGAGCTGGATCACCCAAACACTTCTTTAAGAGTGATACATGAAAAACAGGATGCATGGAAGCTAATTCTGAGGGAACTCCAATTCATATGCCACCTTCCCAATATGCTTCACAATCTGGTAGGAGCCAACATAACAAGGGTTGAGTTTTCCTTTCTTTCTGAATCTCATCACTCCCTTCATGGGAGACACTTTTCGAAACACCCAATCATAAACTTCGAACTCAAGTTCCCTCCTCCCCACATCCACATAGGACTTTTGGCGACTTTCAGTTGTTTTCAACCTGTCCTGTGTGAGATGAACCTTCTTCATAGCCTTATGGACTGAATCTGGCCCTATCAAGAGAGCTTCATCGACTTCAAACCAACCAATAGGCGATCTGCACCTCTGCCCATAGAGAGCCTCAAATGGAACATCTGAATGCTAGAATGGTAGCTGTTGTTGTATGAAAACTAAATGAGAGTCAAATGATCATCCCAACTACCTTTGAAATCAATAACACAGGCTCTCAACATATCCACAAGAGTCTAAATATTCCGCTCCACCTGACCATCTGTTTGCGGGTGAAAAGTTGTGTTAAGATTGACCTGAGTCCCAAGCCCCTTTTGAAACGATCTCTAAAATTGAGAGGTAAACTAAGTACCTCTATCTGATATGATGAACTAGGACACTCCATGCAACTGAACCAGCTCCTAAATGTATAACTTAGCATAATCCGCGGAATTGGTAGTTTTGACTGGTAGGAAATGAGCTTCTTTTATCAACCTGTCCACAACAACCCAAATGTAGTCATACTGTCTACGAGTGTGAGGCAAACCTGTAATGAAGTCCATGTTAATCTCTTCCCACTTTTGAGTAGGGATGCTAATATCTTGGAGCACACCTCCCGGTCTTTGATGCTCAACCTTCACTTGTTGACAGTTTGGACACTTAGCCACAAATTCTGCTATGTCCTTCTTCATTTCATTCAACCAATAGACTTTCCGTAGGTCACGGTTCATCTTGGCGGCACCTGGATGTATAGAATATGTAGATCCGTGAGCCTCGTGCAACATCGGTCTCTCAAATCAGCAACATCCAAAACACATAAGCGACCCGGGTATCGAAGCATACCATCTCCCCCTTTGGAGAAGACTTCTACCTTCTGATTCTGAAAAGATTGCTTAAATTTCACCAAGATAGGGTCCTACTCTTGTCTAGCTTTAACATCAATCACCAAGGATGATTCTTACGCATTCTGAACAATTACTACACTATCTGTCGAGTCAACAAAACGAACTCTCAATTGTGCAAGTTTGTGCACATCTTTCACCAATTCCTTCTTCTCCTCATCCACATAGGACATACTCTCCAAAGATAGTCTAGTAAGAGCATCCGGTACTACATTGTCGAGTGGTATAGGACACTCATATCATAATCCTTGAGTAGCTCCAACCACCTCCTTTGATGCAGATTGAGATCTTTCTGAGTAAACACATATTGTAGGCTCTTGTGGTCCGCAAACACATCTATGTAGACCCTATACAAATAGTGTCTCCATATTTTCAAGGAAAATACAACCGCTGCCAATTCAAGATCATGAGTCGGGTAATTCTTTTCATGCACTTTCATCTGTCTAGAAGCATAATCTATAACCTTTCCGTGTAGCATCAATACAAATCGAAGTCCGATCCTTGAAGCATCACAATAAAACACAAACCTATCCGTGCCTTCGAGTAGGGTCAACACCAGTCTTGAGGTGAGTCGAGCCTTCAACTCTTGGAAGTTATTCACACAAGCCTCCAACCATTAGAACTTTACCTTCTTTTGGGTCAGTTTTGTCAACGGTGATGAAATAGATGAAAATCCATCAACAAATCTCCGATAGTAGCCAGCTAAGCCCAAGAAACTTCTAATATCTGAGGGATTTACCGGTCTGAGCCAATTCTTCACTGCCTCTATCTTCTGGGAATCTACATGCACACCCTCACTAGACAACACATGACCCAAGAATGCCACGGAATTTAACCAAAACTCACATTTGCTGAATTTCACATACAAGTTACGATCCTTAAAAGTCTGCAACACCACCCTCAAATAAGTTGCATGCTCCTACTCGCTCCGAGAATATATAAGGATTCCATCTATGAACAGGATCACGAACATGTCTATATATGTCTTGAACACCCTATTCATCAGGTCAATAAAAGCTGCAGGAGAATTTGTTAGTCCAAAAGACAGAACCATAAACTCTTAGTGACCATACCGTGTCTTGAAGGCTGTTTTTGGGATGTCACTCTCCCGAACCCTGAGTTGATGGTATCCCGACTTGAGCTCTATCTTCGAAAATAATTTAGCACCCTAAAGTTTATCAAACAAATCATCAATCCTGGGGAGAGGATACCTATTCTTGATGGTGACCTTGTCAATTGCCAATAGTCAATGCACATCCGAAGGGAACCATCCTTCTTTCGGACAAATAGAACTGGTGCACCCCATGGAGACTTGCTAGGTCTGATGAAACCCTTGTATAGAATGTCCTTCAACTGCTCCTTCAACTTCTTTAACTCAGCTGAGGCCATTCTATAGGGAGGAAGAGATATAGGTTGCGTATCGGGAAGAAATTCAATATCAAAATCAATCTCTTGCTCAGGAGGGATTCCTAGTAGATCATCTGGAAAGACTTCTGGATACTCACATACTACTAGGACTGACTGGATAGTCAGGATCTGGGATGTAGCATCCTTAACCCTAACTAGATGGTATATACAACCCTTGGAGATCATCTTTCTAGCCTTAAGGTAAAAATGAAATGACCTACAAGCATAAATGAACTACCCTTCCACTCTAAGCCTGACTCACCCCGAAATTTGAACTCTACTGCGCAGGTTTTACAATTAACTGAGACATAACATGAAAATAGCCAATCCATGCCGAGGATAACATCAAAATAGATCATGGATAACTCCACTAAATCTGCTGAGGTGACTTTCTGAAGGAATGTGACCGGGCATCCTCTATACACCCGTCTAGCTACAACTGAATCACCTACTGGAGTAGAGACTGAGAAAGGTTCTGACATGATTTCTGGACTGACTCAAAAAATACTAAACACATAAGGTTTCATAAAAGACAAGGTAGCCCCTGGATCTAACAAAGCATATATATCAAGATGGAAAACTCGCGACATGCCAGTGACTACATCCAGGGAGACCTCCTGCTCCTGGCGAGATGCAAAGGCATAGAATTTGTTTTGGTGCTGACCGCCACATTTGCTAGTAGATGCCCCCTACTATGTTTGGCATGCGGGTGGAGCTGCTGAACTGGAAGCTGGGCCTTGGACCCTATCATGGCCCTGTCTAGGTGTTGGGCAATCTCTGAGCATATGTCTCGGTTTCCCACACCCGAAGCAAGCACCTGTACTTGCCAAGCACAAACACGTATGCCCCTGACCACACCAGCCGCAAACTGGGAGACTGGAATCTATGGACCTGTTGCTTTGACCCCTAGAGCCCGATGCTCGCCCCCTCTAGTCGTGCTTAGATCTGGATGGCACATTCATCACTGAAGATGTTAGGGCTAAAGATCTCCGGTGGGTCTGCTGTCGGTACCCACCATCTCGCCTTGGCTGAGAGAACCTATAGCTGTCTGTCCTGGCCTTCTTGGCCTCTCTCTCCCTCATATGCGCCGCCTCCATCTACTGGGTGTATAAGACTATTCGAGAGAAATCCATATCCTAATGGAGCATAACTGTCACGCCCCTGAACTAGTGTAGGGCGCAACTGGCACTCGATTCATGGTCGATACAGAAGCCGACTATAAATCATCTATAAATGAAACACTAAGGCTGACCAAGCCACCTGTCACAACCAACCAAGATAAATACTGGGCAAATAGTTCCTTGACAATTGTAAATATGCAACCTAGAAAGCCGACAAGGCTACAATAAAGCTAATCAAAGCAGTGGAAAACCAATACGACTACAAAACCCACACTGCTATACAAACTAGTCCACATCAGCCTCTATAGAATAAACAAACTGAAATGCACGGGACAGGGCCCTGGCCTACCCATATTGTACACAAAAGTAAAAATAGTCCAAACTAGGACGTGGATCCTGGAAGAGCGGAGCATACCACTATTCCGTTGAAATCTGGCTCCTACTATATCCGATGATCTGAGCCTCAGCCTGTACCTGCAGTATGATTGCAGGAAGAATCCCAAGATGAAGGGACGTCAGTAAGAATAAAATGTACTGGTATGTAAGGTTGAAAACTATAAACATGTAAGATAAAAATGATAACTAGGCCAGAAATTAGTAGTAACAACACAGAATCCTTAAAAAAGAAACCTGACAATAACTCATTATTGAAGTGTAAATGCAACCATCTAATACACAACAAAGACTATAACTGAAATGCCAGCAGACAGCCGACCATAAAATCTATATACAATTCGTCCAGCTAGTGTTCCACACCGGGGTAAAAATAACAATGCCTCCAGCCAGTGTACCATAGCGGGGTAAAATTCGTCCAGTCGGTGTAAAATAACAAGACCTCCAACCGGTGTACCACACTTGGGTAGAATAAATAAATCTTAGACATAATCATAAATGGAGCCGATATGGCTTATACTGGACCAGCTCAATACGTACAACATAGAAATGACGAATATTAAACATGTGGCCTTCATAGGCCTCCTCGTAATGCATAACTGGAACTGAGTATATATAACATGTAAAGATTAAAAAATAGAACTTAAATTCATGTATTAGAAACTTGTATAAATCATAAGGAACTACGGATGACCTAAGAGTTTCAACAAAATTTATAGATCTTGTTCAAGGGACATTAGAGCTCAGAAACTCGCTAGCTTGTCGTTCAGCTTAAGGGAAAGGGATTATGAAATCTCCCCTTGGCCTGACATATTTCATAACATNATAAAGGACATCCATAACTAGGTAATCCTAATTCGATAAGCTTGTTTACCTTCAGTAGCTTGTGACATCTTTATGTGGCTTAAAATCGTTTACACATCCTCATCTTGGCTCTTTCACCAATTTCATTTAGCAACTAGACCTTTAAACACATTTAACATCACATATATATACACATGACATACAGTAAGGACCAGCGAACAATGCCCACGCTGAGGGGTCTCCAACTCAATGTACAACTACGACAACAATCAACACAATATCACCCTTTAGATGTCTCACTTCGGCTAGGCATAATCTTAACATTTATCCTCAATAAGACATGGAACTTTAAATATTAAATGAAGATTAACATACTGCCTCAATACTTTTAAATAGGTTGTTGTCTCATCCGATTCACAACACACGAATCGTGCTTAAAAGAATGATAGACGGGGCGCCTTACATACCTTTCTCCGATGAACTTATCTATAGCCGATTTCCTATCTCAATGATCAGCATTCAACCTACTTAATACAGTGGTTTTATAGGCCAAACGAAAAGCCTAATCTATAGCATAAAATTCATCCAAAATAACTAACCAGAGGCCGTCACAATAGCAACAACACCACAGGGCAACATCAACAACATTTAGCCATTTTCCTAACTAGTTTTCACTAACTTTTGAGGGAGAAACAAGAGGGAAATTTTACCTTATTTTTGTGTAATTCTACACCTCAATATGAAGTATAATTGCAAAAAAAGAAACAGCCAAAAAGCCTAAGGAAAACGAGCAAAACTTACCTAACAAACAGTCCATCGGCAGCTCACTTAGCTGCAAATTTCCAGATTTTTTCTTTGAAATTTTAGAGGTTTAAAAGGGGCGAAATCCTTACCTTTACTCCTGCTTTCAACACCTACTCAAAGATGGATATATAGGCAGTGAAAATAGATTTTGAAACGCAAAAAAACATCTTCAAAACCTTGCCAAAACGAGCTCCAAAACAGCCCCTAACATACTTGGCAAGGTAATCTCAACTTATCTTGTGACTTTTTTGAACTTTGCTTGATGTTCCTCCTTGATTTTCTTTGCCCTAGCTGCTGGAATTGAGAGAGAAATGAAATCCTTAGAAAGAAGGTCGATTTAGATTTAGCTGAAAATATTTTCTACAAGTGAAAAATAAGATTTTAAGTAAATAGGGCGGTGGAGGCGCTAGGGCGTCATGCCCGCGTCACCGCTCGTGATGATTCGTAAAATGCCCATAACTTCTTACTCCAAACTCCGATTGACAAGCGGTTTGATGTTCTTGAAGCTAGACTCAAAGACCTTTAATTTGATTGGTCGTGGGGCTTCTAATTCATTATATATCAGGAGATATGATTGTTTAAAATTGACCCTTACTTATGAACTTCACATACTCTTTGATTTTTTTATCGTACACGTTTCCCTTGTCATCTACGACCAATATACAACCCGTACTTTCTTAAACTAGCATAAAAACATAAATAATCACCAAAAAATTTCCGGGGTGTTATATTCTCCCCGCTTTAGGAACATTCGTCCCCGAATGGAAATTAATTTCACTTAATATGAATAAAAATATATACTCAGTAACTTAAGTATCAAACACATACCTTAACATCACGTTGACATTGTAAATAGGTGAGGATATTTATTCTTCATTTCCTCCACAGCCTCCCAAGTCACTTCCTCGATGTTATTACTTCTCCATAATACTTTAACTGAGGCGACTTCTTTGGTTGGATGTTTCCTTACTTTCCGATCAAGAATAGCAACATGAACCTCGGTGTAGGTCATCTCCTCAGAAATTCAGACATCATCGATAGACATAACACGATTTGGGTCTCCTATACACTTTCGCAACATCGATACATAAAATATTGGGTGGACTGCCGCTAACTCAGGTGGCAACTCCAACTCATAGGCCATTTTTCCTATCCTGCGGATAACTCTTTCCTAACATATCTAGGACTCAGCTTGCCTTTTCGGCAAAATCACATAATGCCTTTCATAGGTGACACTTTCAGGAAGACCCAATCATTAACAACAAACTCTAGCGCTCGATGGTGTACATCTACATAAGACTTTTTCCTGCTCTGGGCTGTCTGAAGTCGATCTCTAATAAGTTTCACCTTATAAATAGCTTGCTGCACTAAGTCTGGCCCCAATAAATCTGCCTCACTGAGTTCAAACCAGCCACTGGTGACCTGCATTTTCGCCCATATAAAGCTTCATATGGAGCCATCTGAATACTTGCCTGATAGTTGTTATTATAGGCGAACTCAATCAAGGAAACATGATCACCACAGCTTCCGCCAAAATCTAAAACACAGGCATGCAACATATCTTCAAGAGTTTGAATGGTGCGTTCAGCCTGTCCGTCTGTCTGAGGATGAAATGCGGTAGTGAGGCTTACCTGAGTGCCCAGGCCTTTCTGGAAAGACTTCCAGAAGTTTGTTGTGAACTGAGCACCTCTGTCAGAAATAATGGACAAGGGGACGCAATGTAGGTGAACTATCTCTCGTATATAAAGCCTAGCATAATCCTCTGCAGCATATGTGGTCTTAACTGGCAAGAAGTGAGTTGATTTAGTTAATCTATCATCTATTACCCAGATAGAATCATGCTTCCTGCTCGTTCTAGGCAATCCTATAATAAAATTCATATTAATCACCTCCCACTTCCAGGCTGGAATTTCTATATCCTGCACCGAACCTCCAGGCCTCCGGTGCTCAACCTTCACCTGTTTGCAATTGGGACGCTGAGTCACAAGACCGGTTATGTCCTTTTTCATGACATTCCACCAATGGAGCTGCCTCAGGTTATGATACATCTTTGTGGCACCTGGGTGTACTGAATTTCGAGAATAATGAGCTTCATTCATAATTTGTTCTCATAGTTCACCCACATTAGGTACACATAGATGGCCCTGGTATCTAAGAACTCCATCAGGTCCACAATCAAATAAGCTCTGCTTTTGTTTTTGTATACTGTCTCTCAGTAAGACTAACTCCGCATCATCATATTGTCGTTGCTTAACTTCCGCTACCAAGGATGATTATGCTGTGTTTTTGAAAAAAACACCTCCATATTTGGCATCCAGTAACCGAATCTGTAAGTCGGCAAAATTTCGTAGAGATTAATCATTTCAATCCTGTCACCCTAAATATGACTCAAGCTACCCATATACTTGCGACTTAGCGCATCAGCTACAACATTTTCCTTGCCCGAATGTTACAGAATGCTAAAATCATAATCTTTCAGCAATTCTAACCACCTTCTCTGGCGTAAATTCAACTCCTTCTACTGAAATAAATATTGGAAGCTCTCATGATTTGTGAAGATATCAACATGTACCCCGTATAAGTATTGGCGCCAAATCTTCAATGCAAATACCACTGCGGCCAACTCAAGATCATGGGTAGGATAATTTTGCCCGTGCTTCCTCAACTGTCTAGAGGCATAAGCAATGACCTTGCCATGTTGCATCAGAACACAACCTAGCCCAACTCTCGAAGCATCATAATAGACCACATAACCCTCGACACCCTCTGGAAGAGTCAGGACAGGTGCTGAAGTCAGCCTATCCTTCAATTCCTGAAAACTTCACTCACATACCTCTTTCCACATAAACATAGCTGCTTTATGAGTCAACTTTGTCAATGGTGCAGCGATAGTAGAGAAACCTTCCACAAATCGGCGATAATAACCTGCTAACCCCAGAAAGCTCCGAACCTTTGTAGGATTCAATGGTCTGGGCAATGTCTTTACTGCCTCTATCTTCAGAATATCCACTCTTATACCATCAACTATAATTACATGACCAAGGAAAGCCACAGATGTTAGCCAAAACTCACATTTAGAAAATTTAGCATATAACCTGTGCTCTTGTAGAGTCTGTAATACTACTCTCAAATGACCTGCATGTTCGGCCTCGAATCGCGAGTAAATCAGAATATTATCAATGAAGATGATCACAAATACATCAAGAAAAGGCCTAAACACCCAATTCATCAGGTCCATAAAAGCTATTGGGGCATTAGTAAGCCCAAATGACATCACTAAGAACTCATAATGGCCATATCTAATCCTGAAGGAAGTCTTGGGGATATCAACTTCCCTAACTCGTAATTGATGTTACCGAATCTCAAATCAATCTTTGAAAAGCATCTGGCACCCTGTAACTGATCAAATAGCTCATCAATGCTAGGAAGTGGGTACTTATTCTTAATCTTAACCTTATTTAGCTTCCTATAATCGATACACATTCTTAAATACCCGTCTTTCTTTCGCACAAAGAGCACTGGTGCACCCCAAGGCGATACAGTAGGTTGAATGAATCCCTTCTCGAGCAGATCTCTCAACTGCTTCTTTAATTCTCTTAGCTCTGTTGGATCCATTCTATAAGGAGGGATCAATATAGGCTGAGTACCTGGAAGTAGATCAATAACAAAATCTATCTCCTTTTTAGGAGGAATTCCAGGCAAATCCTCTAGAAAGACCTCAGGGAACTCATTCACAATAGGAATTGACTGGAGAGTCGTAGGCTCACATTCAAAGTTTCTTACCTGAACCAAGTGAGAAATACAACCTTCTGATATCAACTTCTGAGCCTTAAGGTATGAAATAAACGTACCTTTAGGCATAGCGGCATTACCTTGCCATTCCCGGACTGGCTCGCCGGGAAAATTGAATCTGACAACCTTAGCTCTGCAATCAACATTAGCATAACA
>JACEIK010003919.1:44226-65970 GCA_018107945.1 Datura stramonium
CCAGGATAAAGTTAGACATATACTGCACAAGAATAAATAATCAAAGTACCTGTAACAACATCAGGTGAGGCCTCCTGGTACTGTCGACCGCCCAAAGCATAAAATCGATTCTGGGTTGCCCAGAACTAGAAGCCTCTCTCCCTCTGCCTCTACCATGGCATGTTGCTAGCTGAGGATCAGGTCTGGGAGGTCGAAAGGAGGATGACGAAGAAACCATTGATCGCGCTTGATCCGCCTTGACCCTATCTAAATAATCCCTCATGAAGTGCCCTGGCTGCCCACAATGATAACATACATTCTTCCCCTGACGACATTGACCTGAATGATATTTCCCACACTGGGGACAAGGCGGCAATGGTGGTTGCCTCTACCCCGCCTGCTCCTGTCGTCAAGAGCTAGATGGAGATGGGCCTTGATCCCTTCTCTGTCCCTGAAACTGAGGTGGGGCACTCCCTATTTGCCTAACTAACTACCTAGATTACTAAGCCCCTCAGTCACCCTGTGTCCCTCTGTAAGGACCCACAGTCCTAGCTCTCTTTCATTGCTCATGCTGTCTCCGAGTATCCCGTAATTAATGAACCAAATCCTCTACCCTCTGGGCGAAAGCCTTAATTCGTGAATTGTCCATGTGCTCCTGAGTAGATACCCCCAAGCAATCTCGAGCTATATGAAGCCCCAACCCTAAGACGAACCGATGAACTCTATCCTCCATCATCTGAACTATGTGAGGAGCATACCTGGCAAGAGAATTAAACCGAAGACAATACTCACGCACACTCATACTTCCTTGATCTAGGTGCAAAAACTGCTCAGCTCGAGCCTGTCGAAGCTCCTAGGGTAGATAGTGGTGCATAAAGGCCTTGGAGAACTCTTCCCACTCAGCTGGTGGTGCATCGGCTCATCTGGATCGAGCCCAAGCCTCATACCACAATATGGCCACATCACATAGTCTGAAGGCCGCCAACTCTACTTCCTCAGTCGTTGTAGCTCGCATCACCTTTAACACCCTATAAGTCTGATCGATAACATCTTGAGGATCCTCGCTCGGGTCTGATCCGGTGAATATAGGACGGCTCAAACTCAAGAACTCGTGGGCCCTGGAACTCTCAGTTTTCTGGCCTCTATGTCTCACCATCGCCTCCAATCGTCGCTCTTGATCTGCAGCTATACGAGCCATCATCTTAACAGCTCTCTCAAGATCCTGTCCTTCCGGAACAATTGGAGTACCACAGGCGCGGGAGGGTCTGCTACTCTACTACCCTCAAGTACTGCTGGTGCGGGAAGAGCTGGAGGTCTATTTGCCATTGCTCTGGCCTGTGCGGGAGGAACTGTAATACTTGGGGCAGGAGATTAACTCTGATCCTCTGACCTGTCTCTCTGATCCACTAGAGGGAGACTAGTACCCTCCCCAACGGCTGTGCTAATCAACCTTGTAGTCATCTTCCTTCTCATAGGCATACTCTGAAATAATAACACGATTTAGATATCACAATACTTATGAGCTCGACCTATAGCACGAACTATTAGTAAAAGAAGTGAAACAATTTCTAAATGTCCTGTAGCCTCCTGATTATCAGTATGGTGCGCAACATACCTATAAGCAAGGCTCTACTAGACACGACATTGCGGACTCCCTAGGACACGAGTTCGCTCTGATACCATGTCGGTCACGCCCCTGAACTAGGGTAGGGCGCAACTGGCACACGATTCATGGTCGATCGATAAGCCGGCTATATAGAATCTACAAAAGTAACACTAAGGCTGAACAAGCCACCTGTCATAACCAACCAAGATAAATATTGGGCCAATAATGCCTTGACAATTATAAATATGCAACCTGAAAAGCCGACAAGGCTACAATAAAGGTAAGTAAAGCAATGAAAAACCAATACGACTACACAACCCACACTACTATACAAACTAGTCCACATCAGCCTCTAAAGAGTAAGCAAATTGAAATGCACGGGACAGGGCCCCGGCCTACCCATGCTGTACACAAAACTAAAAATAGACCAAACTAGGACATGGCTCCTGGAAGAGAGGAGCATACCACTATTCTGCTGAAATCTGGCTCCTATTACGTCCGATGATTTGAGCTTCGGCCTGTACCTACAGCACAATTGCAGGAAGGATCCCAAGATGAAGGGACATCAGTACGAATAAAATGTACTGGTATGTAAGGATGAAAATTGTAAACATGTAAGATAAAAATGATAACTAGGCTAGAAATAAGTAGTAAGAACCCGCAATCCTAAAAACAGAAACCTGACAATAACTCATTATTGAAGTGTAAATGCAACCATCTAATGCACAACAAAGACTATAACTTAAATTCCAGCAGACAGCCGACCATAAAATCAATATACAATTTGTCCAGCCAGTGTACCACACCGGGGTAAAAATAACAATTCCTCCAGTCTGTGTACCATACTGAGGTAAAATCCGTCCAGCCGGTGTACCACACCAGGGTAAAATAACAAGACCTCCAGCCGTTGTACCACAGTGGGGTAAAATCAATAAATATTAGACAGAATCCTAAATGGAGCCGATATGGCTTACACTTGACCAGCTCAATACGTACAACATAGAAATGACGAATACTAAACATGTGGCTTTCATAGGCCTCCTTCGTAATGCATAACTGGAACTATGTATATATAACATGTAAAGCTAAAAAATTGAACTTAAATGCATGTATTAAAAACTTGTATAAATCATAAGGAACTACGGGTGACCTAAGAGTTTCAACAAAATTTATAGATCGTGTTCAAGGGACATTAGAGCTCAGAAACACGCTATCTTGTCGTTTGGCTTAAGGGAAAGGGATTATCAAATCTACCCTTGGCCTAACATATTTCATAACATACACATAAGATAAAGGACAACCATGACCAGGTAATCCTAATTCGATAAGCTCATTTACCCTCGATAGCTTGCGACGTCTTTACGTGGCTTAAAATCGTTTACACGTCCTCATCTTGGCTCTTTCACCAATTTCAGTTAGCAACCAAAACTTTAAATACATTAAAAATCACATATATACACACATGAGAACAATGCCCATGCTGAGGGGTCTCCAACTCAATGTACAATGACAACAACAATCAACAGAATATTACACTTTAGATGTCTCACTTCCGCTAGGCATAATCCTAACATTTATCCTCAATAAAACATGGAACTTTAAATCTAAAATGAAGCTTAACATACTGACTCAATAATTTTAAATAGGTTGTTGTCTCATTCGATTCACAACACACGAATCGTGCTTAAAAGAATGATAGACGGGGCGCCTTACATACTTTTCTCCGATGAACTTTTCTCTAGCCGATTTCCTATCTCAATGATCAGCCTTCAACCACCTTAATCTAGTGATTTAATAGTATAATGACAAGCCTAATCTGTAGAAAAAAATTCAGCCAAAATAACTAACCAGAGGCCGTCACAATAGCAACAACAACACAGGGCAACATCAACAACATTTAGCCATTTTCCTGACTAGTTTTCACTAACTTTTGAGGGAGAAACAAGAGGGAAATTTTACCTTATTTTTTATGTAATTATACACCTCAATATGAAGTATAATTCCAAAAAAAGAAACAGCCAAAAAGCCTAAGGAAAACGAGCAAAACTTACCTAACAAACAGTCCATCGGCAGCTCACTTAGCTGCAAATTTCCAGATTTTCTCTTTGAAATTTTAGAGGTTTAAAAGGGGCGAAATCCTTACCTTTACTCCTGCTTTCAACACCTACTCAAAGATGGATATATAGGCAGTGAAAATAGATTTTGAAACGCAGAACAACTTCTTCAAAACCTTGCCTAAACGAGCTCCAAAACAGCCCCTAACTTACTTGGCAAGGTAATCTCAACTTATCTTGTGATTTTTTTGAACTTTGCTTGATGTTCCTCCTTGATTTTCTTTGTCCTAGCTGCTGGAATTTAGAGAGAAATGGAATCCTTAGCAAGATGGTCAATTTAGATTTAGCTGAAAATGTTTTCTTCAAGTGAAAAATCAGATTTTAAGTAAATAGGGCAGTGGAGGCGCTAGGGCAACATGCCCGCGTCACCGCTCGTTATGATTCGGTAAAATGCCCATAACTTCTTACTACGAACTCCGATTGAAAAGAAGTTTGATGTTTTTGAAACTAAACTCAAAGAACTTCAATTTGATAGGTCGTGGGGCTTCTAATTCATTATATATTGGGAGATATGATTGTTTTAATTTGACCCTTACTTATGAACTTCACATACTCTTTGATTTTTTTATCGTACACATTTCCCTTGTCATCTACAACCAATATGCAACCCGTACTTTCCTTAACCTAGCATAAAAACATCAAATAATCACCAAAAAATTTTTGGAGTATTATAATAGCAGTCCTACAATCCTTGTCTAAATAGTCCGCCACCCGATGAACGAACCTGCTCACTCGCGCCCTCTGATTCACCATTTACTAAGGGGCGTACTTTGACAGATGAGTGAACTCAAGGGCATACTCCTACACCATCATCTTCCCCTACTTAAGATTCACGAACTCGGCTGCCTTCAACTCCCACCTCTATCGAGGGAAGAACTAATCTAGAAAAGCAATGTGGAACTCCTCCCAACTGATAGGGTCTGCTCTGGCTACCCTACTATCCTTCCACTGCCTAAACCAAATGTGTGCGACCCCCTTCAACTGATATAAAAACAAATTAGCACACTCTACTCCATTCACCCCCATGACCTGGGTGATCTTCACAATCTTGTTGATAAACTCATGTGGATCATCATCCACCTTGGACCCAAGAAACTCTAGTGGGTTCATCCTTAAGAAATCTCTGACTCGAGCTGCCACTGCATTCCCATTCTGCAGGACATGCGCCACTGCCTGCTGGTTGAATTGGGCGATCAAGGCCTACACTAGAAACCGAATAACCGGCTCTGGTGCATGGTGCTCATGGACTGGTAGGGCTTTTTGGTGCTCCTCCCCATTGTCATCCTCGTGGCCTCTTTTATTCCCATTCCTTTTTTCGTTAACTCTGCGGGGAGGCATGATTTTTCAATCGCGAAGTTAGAAGGATAGGGGGACCTTTTATCGCATGACATATATCGTGAAAGACGGAAACATTTCCGAAATGTTTCGTAGCATCTTCTTCATAAGTGTGACGTGCTTCACACCTATGAAAAAGACTCTACTTAACTTTGACGACCCGAATAGAGGCCCGGATCGTAGACACGGGACAAGGGAGCCCGAGAGGCCCCAAGTTGGCCCATGGCATAAGCATACGCTAACTCACTCAATAAACTGATGAAAACATGAATATAATCTTAGCGGAAGTCTAATTCAACATCACATCAGAATAACATCCATAGCTACACATACATAAGTTTGAAAGCCTCTACTCTAGACGAGTTGATAGGACAAGGCCCCAACTAACTCTACAATACTGAAACTGGAAATATATAAAGGAAAAATGATAGTTTATTCCTCAAAGGATGAGGACAAACCAATACGAGCAGGCGCTAACTCTGGAAAGCTGTCTAAGAACGGGCTGAAGCTACGAGCCGGGTCCTGTATCATGAAATAATACATCATAGAAAGTATAAAGTCAGTATGTGGAATGTACCGAGTATGCAAGGTAAGAAAAACCACTCAAGTAAAGTAAATAATTTAAAAAATTTCATAACATATCCTTAGCGTTCAAGTATAAGGAGAAGAGCTAGATGCGTTCATTCTGAAATCTTAATCTTATCATACATGAACATGCATAGCATTCTAACATCATGATTGGCTCTAATAACTCAAGCTGAAACATACATTTATATTAAAAGTTGAACCATGGTCAAACCTTACTTTTAGAACATGCATGCATAAAGTAATCACCATGCGTAATGAATTTGCAGATCTGATTGTATGAACAGTAGGAGACTCGTCAATTAATTGATATACCACGATAGAGCTTACGTGGTCCCAACTATCACACTCAAGTGGGCAGAGCCATCCAAAACCTTGTTAGGGCTAAGGATGCTACCATGATATCGATGCGATATCAAGCTCAAAGGGCCAATCGGGCCGGGGATAGATCACAAGGGAGGTCCCAATAATATAAATTTATCAACCTATACTGGCGCGTAGTTCTGGGGCATAGGGTGATCTACTCTTAACCCGTTCGGTGCTAGACTCCTCTCCCAAAAACATGCAATGATGTACATCATATATAATGAAGCTCAACATCATCTATTGACGAAGCTCAAGATGAAATCATGCATAACTCAATATCATATGAAATGAAGCTCGTCATTGTCTATGGAAAAAGCTCATTAATGACATATATCTCAATTACGAATTCTTGCATATGAGAAACTTTATTTCGAAACATACCACAAGCTCAAGTATAGGTGGGAGCATCTACTCCAAATCATGTGGTAAGCTACATGTAAGATATTTAACTCAGCATACCACAAGCTAGAAATTATGAAATATGGGAGACTTCACTCCAAACCATGTGGTAAGCTTATTTTGGGAGAAACATCATTCTAAATGAACATGTGGGCATTTCCCGAAGCTTTATCATACTTGGATCTACTCAATTCATTTTGAAAATAATATCATAGTCATGGGTAACATTAGAAACATGCTTTTCATCATCAAATTTCATCATCATCAAACATTCATCATCATTCTCTTCTTTCATGAACTTCTCATCCATGGGCATTCAATTTCATAATTTAGAAAACATAATTTGTATTGAAAACAATTTACAAATCTACCCAAGTTTCACAATTCTTCAATATGTATAGAATATAATCATGCCCATGTATATAGATTGAAGAATTATGCAATTGGGTAAAAACTCCATACTTGATCATAGGAGATTTATCATGATTTAATATCAATTGGGAATGGGTGTGGACGGAGACACCCACTCATAGCCTTGGATACCTGCGAGGGATGATTTTAACACTTCCCTAATTGCCCAAGATGAGATTCCAATGTAAACCTTCAAAACTTGCTCTAAATCCTCTCTTTAAACTCACAATTTTGCATGCATGGAATGAATTAGCTTAGAATAGGATTTTCCCTCTTAAAAACTGTAAAACGAGCCTTAAACGACGTAGTATAGGTGCTGGGAACTTTGGAATTACGGAAAAGCCCTTACTAAAATTGCTGAAAATAATTGTCGGGGGGTCCCAAAGACGGACCTAACGATTCGTCGAGAGAGGCAACGACTCATCGAGTCATCCGTCAAGTACACTAGATAATAGATCTCTTATAGATCGTAACAGGTGATTTAATGATTTGTTCCACGAGACCACGACTCGTGGTCACCTTCCATCATATACACTGGTCGATTCTTTTATTTATTTTTCCACCTCACCCCACGGCTAACTTGATAACTCGTGGTGGCTGACCACGAGTCTTTCCCATGCCTGTGGGGACCTCTAACCTTCATTTCCTCTAGGCCCCCAACGAGGCACCTGATGACTCAACCTACAACTCAAGCTCCCATTTCCAGTTTTTTTTCGTGTCAACTCTCGAGTCCGATCTTTGAATTCTCGGGGTTTAACAATATCTCCCCCTTGGGAACATTCATCCTCGAATGTTAGAAACAAGCAGAAAACATAAATATACATTTATCACACCTTAATACTGATTATTTTAACCGAAATTTATACGGAATGACTACCTCCGAAAAGAACCACATAGAGGAACTAAATTTAGACATCACATCGTCTATCATAACACAAATCAAACTTGTGCACATGAACCGAACATGGAAACTGATTAGGGAATCAGGGTAAAAACTTATACTGAGCCGGTAGGGAACAGGTGATGGTATTTGTCCATCATTTCTGCTTCGGCTTCCCACATATCTCCCTTAACATACTGATTTCTCCATAAAACATTTATCGAAGCTACTTCTTTGTTCCTCAGCCTCCGAACCTGACGATCAAAAATCGTAACTATAATTTCCTCATAACTAAGGATATCTCCCACACCAACGCTTTCCATCGGGACAACTAAAGATGGATCACCCAAGCACTTCGTTGAGAGCTATACATGAAAGACGGGGTGAACTGAAGATAACTCCGATGGCAAGTCAAACTCATACGCTACCTTACCAACTCTTCTCATAACCCAGTAGGGACCAACATAGCAGGGACTGAGTTTTCCTTTCTTTCTAAATCGCATGACTCCCTTCCTGGGAGACACCTTCAGAAATACCCAATCGTCCACCTCGAACTCCAACTCTCTCCTCCTCACATACGCATATGATTTTTGATGACTTTGAGCAGTTTTAGCCTATCCCTTGTCATCTGAACCTTCACCATGGCCTCATGAACTGAATCAGGTCCTACCATAGCTGCCTCACCAACCTCAAACCATCCGATGGGCGACCTACACCTCCTCCCATAAAGAGCCTCGAACGGTGCTATCTGGATGCTGGAGTGATAGTTGTTATTGTAAGAAAATCCAATAAGGGCAAATGATCATCCTAACTACCTTTAAAATCCATCACACAGGCTCTCAACATGTCCTCGAGAGTCTGGATTGTCCGCTCCTCCTGACCATCCATTTGCGGATAAAATGTTGTGTTGAGTTTAATTTGAGTCCCTAGCCCTTTTTGGAAAGACCGCCCAAACTGAACGGTAAACTGAGTGCCTCGGTCTATAATAATAGACAAGGGCACTCAATGTAATCGCATCAACTCCCGGATATATAGTTTGGCGTAATCATCCATTGCATCTGTGGTTTTGACCTGTAGGAAATGTGCTGCCTTGGTTAACCTTTCTACTACCACCCAAATCGAATCATAGCATCAGCGAGTATGAGGTAGGCCCGTAATGAAATCCATATTAACCTCTTCCCACTTCCAAGTAGGAATGCTAATATCCTGCAATACGCCTCTCGGCCTTTGATTCTTGACCTTCACTTGCTGACAGTTCGGGCACTTGGCCACAAATTCTGCAATATCCTTCTTCATGATGTTCCACCAATATATTTCCCGCAAGTCATGATACATCTTGGTGGTACCCGGATGGATAGAGTACCTAGATCCATGTGCCTCATGCAATATTCGGTCCCTCGAATTATCAACATCAAGAACGCATAGACGATCCTGGTACGCAGTACACCATCCCCCCCTTGGGAGAAGACCTCCAACTTTAGACTTCTAACGACTTCCTTTAGCTTTACTAAAATCGTATCCTCATTTTATCTTGCTTTCACATCCATCACCAAGGACGATTCTGATCCGTTTTGCACAACAACGCCGCCATCGATCGAATAGATCAATCTAACTCCCAGCGTCTCAAGTCGATGGACATCTTTCACCAACTCCTTCTTTCCCCCACCCACGTGGGGCACACATTCTATAGAGATCCTACTAAGTGTGTCTGCTACCACGTTAGCCTTACCTAGGTGATAAAGGATATTCATATCATAGTCCTTTAGTAGCTCCAACCACCTCCTTTATCGAATATTGAGATCCTTATGAATAAACACATAATGCAAGCTCTTGTGGTCCGTGAATACATCCACGTGGATCCCATACAAGTAATGCCACCATATCTTCAATGCGAACACCACTGCGACCAACATAAGATCATGGGTCGGATAATTCTTCACATGGATTTTCAACTATCTTGAGCATAAGATATCACCTTCCCATGCTACATCAACACAGACCCAAGTCTGAATCTCGAAGCATCACAACACACTACAAAACCATCAGTACCCTCGGGTAGGGTCAACACTGGTGCTGAAGTGAGTCGAGTCTTCAACTCTTGGAAGCTTTTCTCACAAGCCTCCGACCATTGAAACTTCACCTTCTTCTAAGTCAACTTGGTCAAAGGTGCTGCAATGGATGAAAAACCCTCAACAAATCTCCGATAGTAACCTGCTAAGCCCAAAAAGCTCTTGATATCTAATGGGTTCACCAGTCTGGGCCAATTCTTCACCACCTCAATTTTCTGAGAGTCTACCCTTATGCCCTCACTCGATACCATATGGCCCAAAAATGCCATAGAGTCCAACACAAATTCACACTTGATGAACTTTTCATATAACTGACGATCCCTGAGGGTCTGAAGCACTATTCTCAAGAGAGCGACATGCTCCTCACCGCTCTGAGAATATATAAGAATATCACTAATGAATACAATCACGAACATGTCCAGATATGCCTTGAAAACCCTGTTCATTAGATCCATAAAATCTGCAGGGGCATTGGTTAGTCCAAAATACATACCAACAAATTCATAGTGACTATATCGAGTCTTGAAAGAGGTTTTTGGGATGTCACTCACCCGAACCCTGAGCTGGTGATACCCGGATTTGTGATAAATCTTGGAGAACACTTGGCACCTTGAAGTTGGCCAAACAAATCATTGATCCTGGGTAAAGGATACCATTTCTTAACGGTGACCTTGTTTAACTGCCGATAGTCAATACCATCCTTCTTCTTGACAAATAACACTAGTGCACCCCATGGAACTTACTCGGCCTAATAAAACCCTTATCTAACGGGTCCTTCAAATCCTTCAACTCTTTTAGCTCGGCTGGGGCCATTCTATAAGGTGAAATGGATATAGGTTGTGTGTTGGGAAGAAGATATATATCGAAATCAATCTCCCGCTCGGGAGGGATACCTGGGAAATCATCAAGAAAGACCTCTGGATACTCACATACTACTGGTATGGACTGGATGGTCGGGGTCTAAAAATCCACTCCCTTAACCCTAATTAAATGGTACATTCAACCCTTAGAAATCATCTTCCTAGCCTTAAGGTAGGAAATAAATTGACCTAAAGACAGAGCTGAACTACCCTTCCATTCTAAGACCGGTTCACCCAGAAATTTGAACTCTACTACCCGTGTTCTATAATTAACTGAATCATAGCATGCAAATAGAAAATCCTTGCTAAGAATAACATCAAAATTAGTCAGGGCTAACTCTATCAAGTTTTTTGAGGTGATCTTATGAAGAACTGAGACTGGGAAATCTCTATACACCCGTCTAGCTATAACTAAGTCACCTATTGGAGTAGAAACTAAGAAAGGCTCTAATAAGACATCAGGACTGACTCCGAAGCTACTGACTACATATGGTGTAAAAAAAGATAGGGTAGCCCCCATATCTAGAAAAGCATACACATCAACATGAAAAACTCTCAACATATCGGTGACTACATATGGTGAGGCCTCTTGCTCCTGATGAGTGGCTAAGGCATATAATCTGTTCTGGCGCGGCCCGCGGGCTGTGTTACTAGATGCCCCTGATGTGCTATGCGTGGGGGAGGGATTGCTGAACTAGAAGCTGAGCCTCGGCCCCCAACCTGGTCTTGTCTCACACCTGGACAATCTCTAAGAATGTGTCTCGGCTACCCACAACCAAAACAAGCTCATGAACCTGCTAAACACTGTCCTATGTTCCCCCGACGACATCTGCGACAAGTTGGGATACTGGAATCTACGAGTCTGCTGCTCTGACCCCTCTAGCCTGACACTCGCCCTCTCTGATCATGTATGGGCCTGGATGGCATACTCAATGCCGAAGATGCTAGGTTATCACCTCTGGTGAGTCTGCTATCGGTGCCCATCACCAGACCTCAACTAAGAGAATCTGTGACCCTCGGTCCTGACCCTCTTGGCCTCCCTCTCCCTCGAATTTGCCACCTCCATTTTTTGGGCGTACAACACCATTTGAGGGAATCCATATCCTGGTGAAGCATAGAAATTTGACACTCCTTGTCCAAATACCCTGCTATACAATGCAAAAATCTTCTCCCCCGCGCCCTCTAGTCGGTCACTAACTCCGGGGAATATTTTGATAGGCGAGTGAACTCAAGGGAATACTCTAGAACTGTCATCCTTCCCTGCTTCAAGCTTACAAACTTGGATGCCTTGAGCTCCCTCATCTCTCGAGGGAAGAACCGATCTAGGAATGCAACCTACAACTCCTCGCACGTGATTGGACCTGCTCCTGCAGCCCTACTATCCTTCCATTGGTAGAACTAGATATGCGCAACCCCTTTCAACTAGTAGGAGGCTAATTCTGCGCACTCAACACTACTCACCCCCATGACTTGGGTGATCTTGATAATCTTATCCATGAAATCATGCGGGTCGTCATCTACCTTGGACCCCAAGAACTTCGACGGGTTCATTCTAAAGAAATCTTGGACTCTGGCCGCCGCTGCATTACCGTTTTGAGGAACATACGCAACGGCTTACTGATTGACCTGAGCGGTTAAGTCCTGCGTGAGCATATGAATAGAGACCCGAAACTCAATATGAGTGGCTAGCTCCGGTGCCTGAGGTTCCTAAACAGGTGGGGCTAGCTGATGCCCATAACTGTTTCCATCCTCGTGGCATTCACCACCTCCATTCCTCCTTCCATTCATTTTTTGAGGAACCATGATGCTGCAATCGCGAATAGCACGAATTAGAAGCATAGAAAGATTTTTTATCGCACGACATAGATCATGAAAGAAGGGATCATTTCCTAAACGTCTAGTAGCCTCTTCATCATAAGTGTGGCGCACTTCACACCTATGAAAAAGACTCTACATAACATGGCTTTTAGACCCCCCCAGGACACATCAAATCGATGGCTCTGATACCATGTTTGTCACGACCCGGACGGAGGCCCGGATCCTAGACACGGGACAAGGACCCCGAGAGTCCCAAGTCGACCCATGGAATAAGCATACACTAACTCACTTAATAAACCGAATAAAACATGAATATAACCTCAATAGAATTCTAATTCAACATCACATTAGAATAACATCCGAAGCTACACATACACAAGTCTGAAAGCCTATAATTTTGATGAGTTGATGGGACAAGGCCCCAACCAACTATACAATATTTGAAACTGGAAATACATAAAGGAAATATGATAGTCCAGTCCTCAAAGAATGAGGACTCACCAATCCAAGCAGATACTAACTCCGGAAGCTGTCTAAGAACGGGGCTGAAGCTGCAAGCGGGGTCCTGCATCATAAAACGATACAGCATAGAAAGTATGTGGTCAGTACTTGGAATGTACCGAGTATGCAAGGTAAGTAAAACCGCTCAAGTAAAGAAAATCATTTAAAACTTTTCATAACATATCCTAAGCTTTCAAGTATAAGGAGAAGGCCTACATGCATTCGTTCTGAAATCATAATCTTATCATACATGAACATGCATAGCTTTATAACATTATCACTGACTCAGATGAATCAAACTGAAAGATACATTTATATAAAAGCTGAACAATGAGTCAAGCCTTACTTTTAGAACATGCATGCATAAAGTAATCACCATGCATAATGAATATGTAGATCTGAATAGTATGAACAGTGGGAGACTCGTCACTTAACCGACATACCACGATAAAGCTTACGTGGTCCCAACTATCACACTCAAGTGGGCAGAGCTATCCAAAACCTTGTCAGGGCTAAGGATGCTACCATGATATTGATATCAAGCTCAAAGGGCCAATCAAGTTGGGGATATCTCATAAGGGAGGTCCCAATAATATATATGTATCAATCTATGTTGGCGTGTAGTTCTAGGGTATAGGGTGATCAGCCCTTAACCTGCTCAGTGCTAGACTCCTCTCCCAAAAATATGCAATGCTCTACATCGTATATAACGAAGCTCAACATCGTCTATGGACGAAGCTCAAGATAAAATCTTGCATAACTCAACATCGTATGAAACGAAGCTCAACATTGTCTATGGATAAAGCTCATTAATGACATACATCTAAATTACAAATTCATACATATGAGAAGCTTTATTTTGAAACATACCACAAGCTAAAGTATAGGTGGGAGCATCTACTCTGAATCATGCGGTAAGCTACATGTAGAAATATTTAACTCAACACATCAGAAGCTAGAAATTATGAAATTTGGGAGACTTCGCTACAAACCATGTGGTAAACTTATTTTTGGAAAAACATCATTTAAAATCAACATGTGGTCTTTTCCCGAAGCTTTATCATACTTGGATTTACTCAATTCATTTTTAAAATAATATCATAGTCATGGGTAGCTTTAGAAATATGCTTTTCATCTTCAAATTTCATCATCATCATACATTGATGATCCTTCTCTTCTTTCATGAACTTACATCCATGGGCACTCAATTTCATAATTTAGAAAACATAATTTTGATTGAAAACAATTTAAAAATCTACCCAAGCTTCAAAATTCATCAATATGAGTAGAATCTAATCATGCCCATGTATATAGATTGAAGAATTATGCAATTGGGTAAAAACCCCATACTTGATCATAGGAGATTTATCATGATTTGGTAGAAATTTGGCATGGGTATGGAAGGAGGCACCCACTCATAGCCTTACATACCTGGGAGGGATGATTTTAACACTTCTCTAATTGTCCAAGATGAGATTCCAATGAAAACCTTCAAAACTTTCTCTAAATCCTCTCTTTAAACTCACAAGTTTGCATGCATGTAATGAATTAGGTTTGAATGGGTTTTCCCCTCTTAAAACCCTGTAAAACGAGCCTTAAATGATTTAGTATAGGTCTTGGGAACTTAGAAATAAAGGAAAAGCCCTTACTGAAATCGCTAAAAATAACTGCCAGGGGGTCACAACGAGGGACCTAACGATTCGTCAAGAGAGCCAATGACTAGTCGAGTCGTCCGTCAAGTACACTGGAAAATAGATCTCTTAGGCTCGTAACGGGTGACTTAGCGATTCATTCCATGAGACCACGACTCGTGGTCACATTCAGTCATATACACTGGTCGATTCTTCTATTTATTTCTCCACCTCAGCCCACGACTAATTTGACGATTCGTGGTGGCTGACCACGAGTCGTTCCCACGCCCATGGGGACCTCTAACCTTTATTTCCTCCAGGCCTCCCCGCGAGGCACCTGACGACTCGTGGGGTCTTGTCACGAGTCGTCCAATGACTCGTCCTGCAACTGAAGCACCCATTTCCAGTTTTTTTCCGTTTCAATTCCCGGGTTCGATCTTTAAATTCTCAAGGTATAACATTAACGCGACTTATAGAAACCCTAGGATATTTCAAATCTATTGCTTTGATACCAAGTTTGTCACGACTCGAACATAGGCCTCGGATCGAGACACGGAACAAGGAACCCTGAGGGACTCCAAGTCGACCCATGGCATGAACAAAATATCTAACCTAATCATAAAAATAGAAGATCAACATGCTAAACTTGGCAGAAGTCTGAAATAAGCATAACATCATAAATACACACGAATTTGAAGCTAATTACATTCTATGGATGAAAAGCCTCTAATATTGATGAGTTGATGGGACAAGACCCCAACTAACTCTCTAAGTCTGAAACTAGAAATACGCAAGCATAACTTAGTAAAAGAGGGGGACCTCAACAGATGAGGACTCACCAACAACGACTGATGCTAATTCCGAAAGCTGGCTGGTGGCGAGGCTGAGTCTGAAGATTGGAGCCTATATCATAAAACGATACAACATAGAGTATGTGGTCAGTATGTGGAATGTACCGAGTATGCAAGGTAAGTAAAACCGCTTAAATAAGTATAATCATTTAATACATGCATAATATATAACATGATTAACCAAGAGTCTGAGAGTAGGGCTTGCATGCTATTTTCTGAAATCATGATCTGAACATAACATCACATTATAACTAAATCAATTGATGCGAAGCTGAAGTCTGATAATCATAAGTAAATCTGAACATTGAGTCAAACTTGCTTTAGAGAATATATATATATCATGAATTATAAAAATGCATAACTGAAATCATGAGGAACAATGGGAGACTCGTCATTTAACCGACATACCACGATAGAGGTTACATGGTCCCAACTATCACACTCAAGTGGGTAAAGCCGTCCAAATCTTTGTCAGGGCTAAGGACAACACCATGATAACGATATCAAGCTCGAGGCCCTATCAGGGCAGGGGATAGCTCACAAGGGAGGTCCCAAAGTATATATATAGGATATGTATAACCTACGTTGGCGCGTAGTTCTGAGTTATTGGATGAATGACCCTTAGCCTACTAAAACATTTATGTGCTCTCCATAGTTTCTCAACGAAGTTAACCATCTTCTATTGATGAAGCTCAATAATCAAATGCATATAAAATCTAAAATCATATATGAGGAGCTTTAGCTTAAACCATACCACAAGCTAAAAATAATTGGGAGTCTTCGCTCTAAAATCATGTGGTAAGTTTAATTCGTAAAATCATAAATCATACTTGAACATGTGGAAAATTCCCAATACTTTAAAATACTTGAAAATACTCAATTCACTTGAAAACATGATTATAGACATGGGTAACTTGAAAACATGCTTTTCATCAATAGTATCCCATCATGCGTGAACATTCATCATAAATCTAAACTTTCATGAACTTCTTATAAATGGGCATTTTAAGTTATAAATCTTGAAGCATGATTTTAAATGGAAAACAACGTAAAACTTGACCATGATTCATAATTCAATAATAAAAACTCATGTAGATCATACCCATGTACAGAATTAGCAGTTTAATGCATTAGGTTAAAACCCCATAGAATCAACATATGAATTTTCATGATATAGAGAGGGATTGGGCATGGGTGTGAATGAATCCACCCATTCATAACCCTACATGCCTAAGATAGACTTATTCTACAAATTTTCTGATTGCCCAAAGAGGAATTGAAGAAAAGCTAGAAGGAATTAAGCTTGATCACCTCTCTAGCTCTCTAACTTTCCATGCATGAGTAAGAACGACTTAAAATTAATTTACCCCTCTTAAAACTCAACATTCAAAGCTTAAAACGACATACTTTAGGCCTTAGGATGATAGGAATTATGGAAAAACCCTTAATAAATTTGTAAAAACTAACTGATTGTCAGTCCCAACGAGTGACTGGATGAGTCGTCACCTTGGACCACGACTCGTGGCCTCCAGTCGTCAAGTGCACTGCCTATTTTTCCTCAACGGGTCCCCACGAGGCACCTAACGTATCTTCATTGGTGACCACGACTCGCAGTCACCTCTCGTTGTCTCCACTATCCAAAAACCATTGACCCTTGACCAATCTTGACCACGGCTGACTCAACGAGTCGTGGGGTCTGACCACGACTCTGTGGTCATGCCCATGATGTCTTCAAATCAGAAATTCTAAAACTTAAGGCTAGTATAACACCACGAGTCACCTAATGACTCGTGGTAAACCCCACAGGTCTAGCAATGACCCGTTCAATGATCTGGTGCAGAATTTCAGATTTTTCTCCGTTTCAACTGCCAGGTTTAATCTTAGGGCTTCTGGGGAATTATAGTAAATCAGTGGCACATCAATACCCTTAACTTATAACTTTTTCATGTCCTTAGGAAAATAAAAATACTACTATAAACACGACGCTTAACTTGAAATTAGAACAAAAAACCTACAACTAACATCAAAATTTGCACACATGACTCTTATCAGGTATTGACTCTTTTTTCTTCGAACATCCAAAATCAGGTCTATTATGTACTCATGCAACTACAACTTAATGCACAAAGGGATCCAAAAATGGCATCAAACTATTAACAAACAACTGAGCTATCAGTAATGCTATTTACATAGACGATTGGCAGATTGTAACACAACCCATGTACCTTCATACCAAATGAAGTCCCAAACACTCACAATTATATAAATGTGTGAAACGGGGACTATAATGTAAAGCTCTCACTTTCACAAATAAGATCCACATACTGCACAAGTGATACCATAGGCTTTCCCTTATTTTCTTTACTCTGGCTTTTTAGACAGTTAGGTTAGTATCACTGTAGGACTTTTATTGGCTTGTAATGTAGGCAGGGACAAGTATGGAAAATATGAAAATAGTAACTAACCCTTATTGACACTGCACAACTCTTGGCTTCACTTTTAACTTTTTTTCCTTTTTACTTTTTTCCATTTTTTTCATCCGTTTCTTCATTTTATTCAATTTTTGACTGGCGGGTGCAATGTATTTCTCATATTTCTCTTTTTTTTTATTCAAACTTCTTTCTTTCCATTTTCTTTTCGTTCATACCACACCCCACCTTTTACTGACTAGCTTATTTTCTTTTCTCCCCCACCGTATTTATGCACTCCTATAATAGCCACCCTCAACATAAGCATTTTTCCTGAGTTGAGATTCACTATATCCAAGGAGGGACCAGGGTGAAAAGTGGTTCATTATAAATAAAACAGGAAAGGTGAATGGTCTAATCAACAAAAATGTCAACTTTAGGCTCAAACATGAGATCAAGGGATTTATTTTTTTTGGTAGGGAAATTTATGCTAAAGTGGGCTAAATAAAAAACGACATATGATCCTTTCCTAACCAACTATCCTACAGCAAATGAAACGTCTAATCGGAAAACTTCTAGATCACCTACACAGTATTAAACACAGTAAGAATCCTTACTGACACATGGTTTAAGTTTCATCACACTACCTATCTAGTTAATGCACAACTATTTTTACAACCCGAGCATGAACCCGTGGCCAAGACACGGGATCTAGAATCTTAAATGGCTCCAAAATAACCCATGACATGTGCATAGCAACTCAAAAGCATAAATAAAAGAGGAAACTTAAAACTAAAACATGAATACGCAGAATTATGAATATTATAAAATGTAAACAAAAGTGTTAACATCATAACAATGAGCCAAATGCTGAACATACTAGTCTATGTATGAAAAGCCTATACTGAAAGAATATCCTCGGTACATGAGGACTCACCAATATCGAGCTAAGTTGAAGTAATTGGGAGAAAGACAAATGGCGTGCTGAGTCTAATCTCCTAGACCTATATCATGAAATGATATAACATAGAGTATGCGGTCAGTACTTTGAATGTACTGAGAATTTAAGGTAAGTAAAACATGCTTAGTAAAATGTTACATGAAATCGTGCATATAAATCAAATATATCACTAGAGTAAGGAATGCATGCTAAAAGCCTTTTATCAGAGATATACATAATCATAATTTGGTTATAAAAACTGAACATACTGACCCAAAATTTAGAAATAGAAATCTTATGACTTTCCATAGTTGAAATTATAAGTAAAAGCTCATAAATTGAGCATTGGGTCCAACTTCCTATAAAATATAATATCATCATATATGAACATAAGCAACTGAAAACAAGAGGAACAATGGGAGACTCATCATAATCGACACCATCCTGATAGAGCTTATGTGCTGCCCTAATTAGCTTGCTCTAGTGGGAAGATTCATCCTAAGCCTTGCCAGGGAAAAGAATGATGGAGGTGTGATATCACGGGTGTACCATTGAACGGGGGAAGCACTCTCTTCAGAGGTCCCAAATATATACCTACGGTGGCGCGTAGTTTATGAGATCAAGGCTCTCAAACTACTTGGCCTACAAGCTGGTAGACAGTACTCCCAAAAATATGTATATAGCTCATGAAGATATCTTGGGAGTCTTGACTCCAAAACATCTCAAAATATAACATAAATTTGTATAGTGGGGAGTATTGACTCAAAATATCTTTTTACAACTGATCTTGTAAGCCTTGGCTAAATCATAAAAAATATACTTAACTTGCATGGGCTTGCCCAAATCATAAAAGCAGAAGTCTAAGAATTCATAGTATTCGTGCACATTTTGATAATTTATCAGACTAGAAATCATGGACTTATAAGCTTAAAATTCATAAATCATACATAATAGGGCAAAACTCAACATAAGCTTGAAATTCATGGGTTCATGAGAGATTCTTGTAGAAAACATGCATCAATATCATAAAACATAACTTGAGTCATAAGAGACTTGAAGTCATGAGAGAGTCATAGAATTCTATTCGATTTGGGTCTAACTCTAGTAGTTCATAATCATTCTTGATAGTAATTTCATGGAAGATGTGATAGAAATAAAAAACCCCAATCATAAAATCACCAATTTTATCAAGATAGCTAAACCCATTGGAGAATCATGGAGGAATTCAACAATACTCAATAAATCCCCAGAAATTCAAAAATTAGGGCATGGGGAATGGGAGATCAAGATTTCAATTGGAGAAGGGGCATGAGGATGGAAGAACCCCTCATTGATTAATCCCACAATACCTGGGTGTAATACCCCAAAATTTCATAAGAAATGGATAAGAGAGACATAAATTAATTCTATATAAAAATATAAATATTTGTACCAAACAGATTCCTGGTATGAGTCGTGATAGGAAGTGACGGCTTGTGGTCTCAGTCATGCTTGAATTCAAATGTTGGTGTCCAGACCAAGAGTCACACCACGAGTCGTGAGATGTAGGTATGACTCGTGCTTAGGAGTGGTGATGTGTTTCCTTGTGGTGCCAGGGTATGATGTCACAAATCATGGTACGACTCGTAGTAAGTAACAACGAGTCGAGATAGAAGTCATGGTTAGGAATTGGCAGGTGAAGGGGATAATGTCACGACTAACAGTACAATTCATGGTAGGTCACCATGAGCCATGATATTCAATTTTGGTGAGATTTAGAGATGCTTCAGGGAGGAGTAGTGGTGGCCACAAGAGCTAAGCACGAGTTGTTACTTCATGATACGACTCGTGGTGAGAGTCGTGATGACTGACAGTCCCTATTTTTCATATTTCTTATTAAGGGTATTTTCATAATTGCTAAGTTCCTAAATCCTAAACTACTTCATTTTTAAGCTCTGTTAGGAGGATTTTAAGAGGGTTTAGCCTATCTTAATTCATTAAACACCCATGCATGCAAGAGTGGAGGTTTCTCTTTGATGATCAAGATTGAAACCCTTCAAGTCTCCTCAATTTCTCATGGGCTTTTGTAATACCCCGAAAACTAAAAATATAATTTCGGGACTTAAATCCGAAAATTTGGACAACCTGCAAAAAAGCTTCAGAATGACCCATCTAATGAGTCATTAAGTGACCTCACGACTCGTTAGGTGAATCGTGAGAAGGAGGTTTAATAACTTAAAGGGTGAGACAATGTATCCAACGAGGGACATCACAAGTCGTGGTCATTGACCATCACCCGTTAAGTCACTCATGGTCGGGCCTGAGTTGGGAATATAGCTAGTTGACCAGTGTACTTGATGAGTCGGTGCAACGAGTCATCTTCTGTGCCAACGACTCGTTAGGTGACTCGTTATGGGACTTAGCATTAAATCTCCAGAATGAGATAGTGTGGTCCAAGACTTGTGACCATGATCGTGGTCATTGACCATGAATCGTTAGGTCCCTACTGATGATCCTAGGCAGTGTACCTAACGGGAGTGACCAGAAGTCGTGGTCAGTCACCACCACCCATTAGGTCGCCCGTTAGGGGCACCTGACAGTTTTTCCCAGCGATTTGTTTAGGGCTATTTAGTAATTTCCTATTCTCCTAATCTTTAAACTACGTCATTTTAAACGTAAATTCAGACTTATTCGAGGGTTTTGACAGTTCCTCCCCTCATTCTCATGTTTACACTCAGAAAACTATCGAAGAGTTCCTCAAGAAAACTCTCAAGAAAACTTAGGGTTATCCTCCATTGCAACCATTCAAGTTCTCTTCTTTGTGAGAGTATTAGTCAGGTATGTGGGAATTCAATAAGGGAATTGTCCTTCCCTTTTGTCCCCCAAAATCTTTTCATAATTTCTCTATCAGTTTAGCCCTGAGATTTTCAAATATACAGAGATTTTCATGTTGATTCTCATTAATTTCAATTGGGTTATTATCCATGATTATTACTCATATGATTTTCATCT
>JACEIK010003919.1:68844-105855 GCA_018107945.1 Datura stramonium
CCTGTCAATGGAGAAAAATAGATAGACTTAAGAGAGTGTTGACCATCCTTGTGTGATGTTTATGGAGTAGTTGAATCGTCGTCTCCATCACTTTCTGCGCATTTTTTTTAGTTGATCAACAACTTTAGCCTATTGGCGTGATCATTTCTAGGGTTTATGGAAGGTTCTAGTTCTAGTCTCTATAACATGATTAGTTTTTGTTAGGTTCGTCCTTCTCCTTCTTTTCCCTTTTCTTGCTCTATGTAATTTCAATATGCTTATTCTCAGTAAATGTTCTTTTTGCTTCCCATGTTATGGAGTTCATTTTTGTTGAATTTGTGTGCGAGTATGTTAAGGCACTTTTTGAGAATTTGGTGGCTAATTTTCTATTTACATCTTTGTTTTTGGGTGGAGGAAGAAATACAATCATTGTATTTGTCGTAGCAGACCTTATAGCGAGTAAGCCCTCGTAATCTTTTTTTTCTTTTTTTTCTTTTTGTTTTCCCTAGAGATAAGACGCCTCTGTTTGATTTTTGTTCTTGTACGAGTTCTATAATTTTTTAACACATTGGTTAAAGTAGTTGCCTTCCACTTTCTAATGTGCATTCTCCTAGGAGAAGATACACGCATATATGCATTGGCTGCTGAAAATTGAGCCTAAAATTGTTTTTCGTCTTGCATTTGAATATCTGCCAATAAAAGAGTTTGAATTTGGTTTCGGATCTATGTTTTTTGTGTTTTTAAAGGCTTTTAGAAACTAAAACCAAGAGTTTTATATTAAAAAAAAGAAGAAGCAGTTTTTCAAAAACCAAATTGTTTGGTTCCCAGTGGAGAAATCAAGTCGCTTATGTTTCCAGAACTATAATGATTTGCTTTCTGAACAATTAATGTAGTTTGAGCATTTGCTTATGGAAACAACTTAATCTAAATATAATCCATAATGTTATCCAAACTAGTAATCAACTAATCATGTTCCAAAATTAGTGTTCTATAAACTAAACAAAAGTCAAATCCAAACTCCGAAAAGTGTGGACATATGCTGTATGCTATCTTAGAGAGCTGAATATCTATTACGGTGGCTTAAAGAATATTTTCAATTGTAGTTTAGGGGTACTTGCACGCCTTTTTGTATCTCTGTTTCCTTTCAAAAATAAAAGTGTAAGTATTCTTTGGGTGTTCATGGATAGATATTGTGGATATATTGAGTACTAGTTTGGCAAATCTGCACTTTGTATATGGTTGAAGTTTTTCTTTGTTATGCATTTAATTTGATTAGTTTTATCTAATGGGAAGTGGAGGAAACCAATATTGGATAGTCTTTGCTGCTTTTATGCTGTCCAGAACTCACCTTACACCTCACTATATGTTTCATTTTTGTCTGTTTTAGCCGTATCCTTATCTAATACAAATTAGTAACATAAATCATAAATCATTTTGAGGAAGAAAAAGTACATGTAATAAACTAAACTTCCAGTGTTTTGAGAAAAGGGCTACTCTTCCAGTGTGTACTGTGTAACATAATTTGAAATTATCACAAAGCACAAAGTAAAACAGATCCTGCATCCGATTAATAAATCTAGAATCAACTTTATTGAGGAATAGAAGTATGTCAGCACGATATTCAAATAACAAATGGCAATTAGGAGGAAGATTTTACTTGCAGCCATGGACTAATAATCAATTGTAGTTGGTATTGTAAGAGTTTTTTAGTTGAATCACAGGGTAGGTCTTTTATTAGATTTTTAGTATCTTTTGTCAGAACACTTCCTTGATGGAGGGATGTAGTGCCTCAAAGGCAGAGGATTTCAGTTCATCTGCAATTTACATTTCTTCTGCTGTGTTTAAATCCAGTTCTGGACTTACAAGTTGATATTTTCCAATCCAAAACTGCTCATATGATTCTCCACACCATCTCTGTCAGTGGACTTATGCGCTTACAAAGGCATTATATGTCCTATATGTGCTTTAATCTGAGGGAATTACCAATAGGGGGAGTTATTGACTTCCAAATAGAGCAGTAGACTTGTGTATGAATATACTGGAACTTGTAAAACCTGATGACCATTTGTAGACTGTCATTTCAAAATTTGGTACTTTTATAGAAATTCTGGCCGCCTTCTCAATTACTTTTCCAGTTTCCTTTTCAATAAATGTTCAACTTCAAGTTTTCTTTGTAGGTAAATTTGCGAAAAGATTTAAGGAAATATGGTTGCAAAAGGCCTTATGAAAATGACAGGATCTCCAAAAGTAGTAGTTTGAGAGATAGATACTAGTGTACCATTCCACTCTGTCAAAGATGCTGTCAACTTATTAGGGGAAGGTGCTTTTTCTGGGGAAAAATCTGCAATCAAGAAGCCAAAACAGCATTCTGCTGAGGTACATGACACTATAGGTGAAAAATGTATCATTCTTTTCAGATTTTGCGGAAGCTTGGTGTTTTACTATAGGCACCATTTTCTGTTGTGTATCATAATAAATTGTGACCGATTATTATCTTCCTTAAACTCGCAAAGCTGGAGTTGAGTTTTTTAAGCCACGTGTTTCTTCAGTTTGACAAGCATACTCAATTTTACTTGTAACTTGTCTTGATCTACATCAATAAGTCAGAGCATGCATGCACTTCAATCTGAGTATCAAAGTTTACCCGTGGCCTCGCAGGATATAGTATATGTATTTGAAGTGCCAACTTTTAAAGTAATTTAAACGTTTTTAGTGCATGCATGCACCTCAATCTGTGTATCAAAGTTTGGCCGTGGCCTCGCAGGATATAGTATATGTAATTGAAGTGCCAACTTTTAAAGTAATTTAGACATTTTGAGAAAGCGGTTAGTGATTTGGGTATTCTTTTTGTTCGCTTTTGCAACTAATTTTTTTCAACTATGGTGTAGTTGCAGCTTACCGAGGACTTGACCTTAGGTAGGAAGGTGTGGAGTGCCCTGATTAGGATAGCAGAGTATAGGTTGCCGTGTGTTACTCTGTCTTTTCGCCCTTAGTAGTAGGAATAGTATTGCTCGTATAGTTGCTTGCCTTTCGATGTCTGTTATTAACTGCTGTGACTTGTATCTTGGTTAGTGGACTGTTGTGTAGTTTGATGCTGTTACTAGTTGCTATTTGTTATTGCATGTTGTCTCTTTTACTGCGGTTATTTTTTCGGGACTGTTTCTCTATAAGCTGAGGGTCTACCGGAAACAATCTCTCTACCTCTACCCTTCCCAGACCCCACTTTATGAGATTACACTGTGTTGTTGTTGTTGTTATTGTTGTTGAGTTTAAGAATTTCTCTTTTCATCTAACAACCTAATATTTTAGACATTGAGACTACTGAATTTAACTTATGTGCCGTCTGGCATAAAATGCTCAGGCAGAGTTGTAATCTTTTTTTTCTTTTGCATGGCGCAGAGTTGTAATCAATATTCTAGTTTGGCTGAAATAAGGAAGTGAAAGAATACTACTTAATGGTTGGTTAGTGGCAGATTGTACAATCAAATAGCCTCACTTCCCTTCCTCTCTCTTACTTTCAGAGGGTACTGTCGAAGGAAACACAGCTTCACTTAGCTCAGGAAGAGTTGAACAAGTTGAATAAGCAACTGAAAAATGCTGAAGATACTAAAACACACGCCCTTGTAGAGCTCGAAGGGGCTAAACAGACTGTTGAGGACCTGACCCACAAGATCAAATTTGTATGTGAATCAAAGGATTCCACTATTAAGGCAACAGAAGCAGCAAAAAATCAGGTGAAGCAACTTGAGGCAAGTGATAGACCTGTTCTGGGAATGGATGATTCTTCCAAGGTGTACCTAGAAACTGCACGAGGGAAGTATATGGGAGCAGTTGCTGATCTTGATACTGCAAAGCAAGAGATCAGGAAGATCCATCTAGATGGTGATACAGCTAGGGAAGAAAAAGCTTTTGCTCTCAAACAGGTGGATGAAGCTGAGCTTACTGCCGAAGAAAATATGGAAAGAGCTGGTGAGCTGTCTAAAGAAATTGTGGCTGTCCAGGAGTTAATCGGGCAGCTAAAACTTGCATGTGTGCAGGAGGAAGAGGAAGCAAAGATCTATGTAGAAAAAGATGTCCAGAAGCAGTACTACAAGGCTAGACTTGAGGAGGCGGCGAAAAGGTTACTTTCTTTGAGGAAAGAACTTGATCCTGATCTGACCAAGAGTCTGGAAGCCCAGTTTGCTGAAACAATGTCTGAAGTGCAAAAAGAGAGAGATTGTACAAGGTCTTCTGACCTTGATTTAGTGAGAGCTGTTGCCATAGAACTGGGTAATGCAAAGGAATCACTGCGTAAAGTGGCAGAAGAGGAGAGCATGCTGCAACCGTTGGTGGAGGCCCTTAAACTTGAGCTAGAGAATGTGAAGAAAAAGTGCATTCTGATCTCAAGGAAAAGGAGGTTGTCACAGAATCACTTGCGGATAGTTTACATGTCAAACTCCGGAAAACCAAATCCGAGATTGAAGTAACACTTGCAGAAAAATCCAAAGTCAGAGGTGCCTCTGAAGAAATGCTCTCTACTTTCCACCAGCTAACCTCAGAGGCCGAGAATGCTAGGCGTGAAGCTGAAGAGATGAAGAACCAAGCTGCTGAACTAAAAAAAGAAGCTGATGCTACTAGAATTGCATTTGAAAAAGCAGAGAAGAAGCTAAAAGTTGCACTAGAAGAGGCTGAAGAAGCAAAATCAGCTGAGGGTAGGGCTCTTGATCAAAATCAAATTTTGTCTGAAAGAAACACTGCATCACGTGCCTCAACTTCACAATCTGGTGCATATGTCACTATATCAAAAGATGAGTTTGATTCATTGAGCGAGAAAGTTGAAGAATATAAAAAACTAGCAGAAATGAAAGTGGCAGCTGCAATGGCTCAGGTAGAGGCCGTGAAAGCGAGTGAAAATGAGGCCCTTAAGAGGTTGGAGGCTACTCATAAGGAGATAGATGATATAAAAACTGCTACTCAGGAAGTGTTGGAGAAGGCAGAGATGGCAGAAGCTGGCAAGAAGGCAGTAGAAGGTGAGCTTAGAAGGTGGCATGAACGTGAGCAAAAGAAAGCAGCGGAAGCAGCTTCTCGTATTTTGGCTGAAACACAGACCACCTCTGCATCATCTCCTCGTAACTACAGAAGTGAAAAGGAGAATGTACTTGAAAAATCACTGGTGTTGCATTTAAAGAACCACTCAGCGGAGAATGTAATCGGACCACAGCAGGAAAACCCACCAGAAAGGAAAATGGAACTGCACAAGTTGCAGTTTCAAAGAAAGTACTGATTCCTAACATCAGTGACATATTTCATAAGAAGAAAAACCATGTGGAGGGAGTTTCTCCTTCCTATGTTCTGGGAGAGAAGCTGGTTTGGTGAAGCACTTGGAATAATCATTGTGCAAATGATCTGTGGTTTGAGACTCGAGAGGAACGTATTTATGCCATAATCGTCTATATCTGAAACCCGTGGAATGACATTTCTTTTCCTTTCATTTGTGACATTCTCTATGCGTGTTGATGTAATTCTTAAGAAGCCAGCAGTTCGAGGGGGTGGCTAGTGGTCAATGAAGTGGGTGAGAACTATGAATTCTCAGGTTCAAACCTCAGCAGAGACAAAAAATATACTAGGTGATTTTTTTCCATCTGTACTAGCTCTGATGGACAGAGTTCCGTGTTACCTGTTACCTGTTGCAGGTAGAAGGTGACAGGTATTCCGTGAAAGAATTAGTGGAGGTGCACACAGGCTGGATCGGACACCACCATTATTAAAAGAAAAAAAGAATCTTAAGAAGCCTATTAGGAGTACCTCTAAATAGATGGTTAAGCTAGTATGCCCCTGACCAATAAAAGGGAGCAAAAACAAAAAGAATGGATAGCAAGAATATGCTAGTTTGGAGTTTTTCCCTTCTTTTTGTCGTGTTGGTGTGAGCAGAAGAGTGTTTTGCATAATATTCCTTCGTTTCACTATCAAATTCATTAGGGTTGATACATAATCCTATTATATATCCATTCCACTTTCGTCTAGTCTATTTCTCTCTAATAATCCTTCTTTCGTAACAGAAAATGCATCATATTTTTAGGGCCAAGTACATAAGTAGAAAAAGATTTTCTACACGATTTCAATCCTTTTGAGAATGTATATTTCAAATATTCACTTTGCAACAAAAACAGTGCAAAGCTTCACAAAAAAACATGCATCTGATAAAGCTTTTTCGTACAAAATGGCGGTCTGCAATCAGGTTCGTAGAGTTGATTTCGTTCTGAAGTTGCGGAACTGATACAAAATAATATCTTCTGTTGCAAATTCGACTCCAATTTTGATGAATTTGATAATTTCAGTATTAATGGAATGTTGTTCAATTCCAACTGTTGATGAGATATACAAGCAATTTGGTAAGGATTCAACTACAATTGAATCCGGTTGAGGACTGGATCAATGCCTATATACAATAATATGACGTGTCTGATAGTGTATGGAGATGGAAGAAAAAAATCTGGCTATCACTGAATATCCAACTAGTGAATGTTCAAATGGTAACTTGTTGGCAACAACTTCAATTGCTATACAATGTCATACCATAAAAGAAGTATAAATTCTTTTAATGGCTATAGAAGAAGTTAGACATTGTTAATGTTATTATGATCGATTACGGAAACAAAGATGATTTTCTGGACACAACAATGGAGGAAAATTGTATAATAAAAGATTCACTTTTTAAATAAATTGCAGAAGGTCAATTATATTGGGACAAAGATATAATATCTAGAGTAATTAGGCACTATGCAATACAATAAAGATTTCAGTTTATGATCCATAAATCATCTACAACAAGGTACGATTCCTATATGTATAGAAATTGTATCATTATTGTATAAAAATGTATATATCACTACTGTATTATTGTTGTATAAAATGTATATGACCGGAACTTTCACATTATCATTTATATGTTTTAAATAGGAGTTGTCTTAAATGTATGGATGGAAGATGCAAATGGAGTTTCAGATCTTCAAGTCTACAAGAATAAAAAATCTTCAAGGTGAGAAAATTCATGGAGGTTCATACTTGCCTAATTGCGGAGAGAATATTTTCACAACGTCATACTCACTTTATTAACCGCTGCAAAAGTAGTGAACAACAAGTATATCAATCTGAATTCAACGTACACTCCTATAGAAATTGTGTGGGATTAGGATGAATTACAAGAAAGCACTAGATCAAGAGAAAAGGCGCTTCAATAGTTAAGAGGTTCGTAAACTGCCAGATTACCTGTATTATGATAAATAAGATAAAATCTAGAGTCTTTCACAATGTTAAACAAAATAGAGAACAAACACACTTCTTGTATGCTTTTGTCGCACTGAACTCATCAATCAGAGAATGGGAATACTCGAGTGCCTACTAGCCGTGGTTGATGGGAATTTTCTAAAATCATCGTACATAGGAACCATGTTGTGTGCTAGCGTGCTTGATGTAGTGGGTGAGTTATGTGAAATCTTTTAACCATACGAGTATGCATTTGTTATTTTGATATAATATATCAGGTGAGTTAAATTGTTTTGCAAGTACTCAGAGTTGGATTCTACTGCTATTATGTAGTGCATATTACATTATGCCACTAACATATACTATTGTTGCTTCTAAAATGATGCTTTTTGAATGTTTAAACAGGCTTATGGTGAAAGGGAAAAGATATGCATAGTATCTGATCCACATGATATCATTTCAAGTCAATGATATCCCTTGTCTACATGCTATGACAGTATTGAGCTACACGCATTTGGATGTAGAAAATTATTGTGTTCCATATTATACCAGAGGGATACTTTCTGAAAACATATGAAGAGACGGTAAATCCACTTCCACATAAATGCAATGGGACATTCCAACAGATGGTCTTTCACGGTGCATTTATAAGTTCTTTTTGTGAAGTAATAATATGTATGTATTGAAGTTCGGTATTAGTTTTATATTCTACATAGATGACCAGTTAAATTACTTCCCCGTTGATAGAAGTAATTTCTAGTACACCTTTTCCTTTTCTGAATAAACTTTTGCTGGAAAATAATATACATATTTTATATATAATCAGTTCAGTATACAAAATATGTACTCTCTCCCCCTATATAACTAGTCTATATGTAAGCGCCTTTATGATGTCCCTCAATAATAAACTTTAATTTATAAAATAGCATAAATAATATTTTAAAATGTATTTTATGAACAATATAAGAATTTAAAAAGAAAATTATGGATTTCAATTGATAAATAGTTATGTTTGAGAGTTCGATCTAATTAATCTAGTATTTCTTGATTTGTTCTAATATTTGTTTCAATGAACAAAGTTCCCATGAGAATTTTTCACCTTAAGTTATTAATTGACACAATTTTATTCCACCAAAATCCTTTTTAGATTTCATTGCAAAGATAATTATCTAAAACAAATTGTGCACAAGAGTTATAATTATAATAATTTATAATTTTATAAATTTAACTTTTTAAAATTTTATCTTAGTGTATTTTTTAATTATTCAAATTTTAAATTACACCTGTGAATGTATGAGTATATGAAATATGCTAGTTACAAATAAGACAAATTAAATTACACAATATAAATATAAGACTCATTAAATTAAAGGAGATAAAATAGTATCAACGTTAGACTCAACTAAAGGAGATAATCTAAGTTAAGTTGTACGAATATGAGCAATTTGAAGCCAGCTATGCAGAATCGCAACATAAAAAAATCATAAACATGAAAGAATAAAAAGAGGTGTCTGAGAAGCATACGGAGTTGGAAAATGACGTGTAAGAAGAGTTATGAATTAAATTATGTAATTATATAAATTTTTATAGAAGTGGAAAGAATTTATAAATATAAAAATATTAGCACATTAAGATCAAAGAAGGGAAAAAATTAAAATTTCGTATATGAAAAAGAGACAAAAATATCAAAAAGCAAAAAAAAAATAAAAAGGGAGAGAGAGAAGACGTGTACCATCAAGGAAAAGAAAATATTTTTTATATTTTCTATTTTCTATTTTTAGTGGAAATTTTATATTTTTATTTATTTATTAATTATCTAATTATTATTATTATTATTATTATTATTATTATTATTATTATTAGTGTATTATTATTTACATTAAAAATAATTTTATGCCATAAATAGAAAATCTAATATGAAAAAATTTGTGACTCAAAAAGAAAAAAAATACTCGGTATATGAAATTTTATTTATATTTTAGGTCCTACACCATAAATAGAGTTTATGCCACAAATATTAAATCTAATATGACAAAATAAGGTGATGAAAATAATTTTAAATAATAATTGTGTAAAAATAGTAAATGACTATTTTGTCTATTGCAATGTCTTTTAATGAAAGGAGCCAAAAGTTATTCAGCGTTTTAAAGCCTTGTTTTAATATAAGCCAATTACAAATATACGCGATTCGTGCGTGTCCAGTCTCTTTAATAAATATAAATTTATAAAAATAGCATGAATTATATTTAAAAGATGTGTTTGTGTAACAATATAAGAACTTGGAAAAGAAAATTTTGTCTTGGTTTGAAAATTGAACATTTAAAAAAATATTTAAGAGTTTGATCCAATCTTATAGTTCTTTCTTGATTTGTTCTATCCTTTGTTTGATGAATAAACACGCCATAGAAATAACGTTTGATTGAAAACGTAAAATCGTTCATTTCTATGGCGCTTAAATGCATACATTATATGTATCTATAAATATTAATATTTTTCATATATTTCAAATGAGGAAGAATAATATATATAAAATTTAGGTTAAAACCCTAGTTTCTTGAGAGGTTTGATGTTTTTGAAAAAATATTTTATCAAGTGTAAACTCTATTTTAAAGAGGTAAAAGGTAAACCAATATTTTGCTATGAGGCTTCCTACTTTAAATATTTAGTTATAGCTTAATTTAAAACTTTTCATTTTATCCTTTATGAGATGATTTCGACTCAATTTTGCTTCTCGTTCTCTTAGTCATGTTTAGTCAAATACTTCACATAAATTGAAACGAAAAAAATAGTGTAGATTTAATTAAAGAGAGTGAATTACTAGAGTAATTGATTAATTGAAACAACTTAAAGTATGTTGTGCTTCTATACTTTTCTTCCCGATCATACAATTTTTTAAGAAGAAAAAGAAGAAAGGAATTCACGTATTAATATATAATAAAATTACACTCTTTAATTTTTTTATTTTGTATTGAAATATTGTGATGGATAATCAGTTAGTTTAATAAATAATACATTGGAATATAAGTTAACCGAATTGTAATTGATTTTAACGTCTTAAATGTTAGAACTTTTAATAAATAAGGAAAGATTTAAGTAAATTATTCAATTTTAAAATACTAAATATTAGGAGTTTTACTTTTTACAAATTAATAAGATCTATAATGATTAAATAAAAACTAACACGTGAAAATAGTAGATGACAATTTTATCTATTATAGAACCTTTTAATAAAAGGCAGCGATTGAACATTTCCAAGGACTTAATTGATCTTTGTCTTGTTATAAATATGTTTTTCTACTTTTCAATAAATTATTAAAAGTATAAGCATGAACATTCCCCACAAAAACTTTAATAGTCATATATATATATATATATATATATATATATATATATATCAAATCTAATAAAATTGATAATAACTCAAATATATGTAAAAATATAAAATATAATTATATACTATAATATGAAAAAGAATAATATTTTCTTCAATTAATGTTATAATCATCCGTGCATATTTTTTTATTCCCTTTTTATACTTTTTAGACCTTTATTATCCAATGAGAATCATATCGGCTTAAGTTGTTGATTGGTATAGTTTCATTCGCAAAATCATTTTCAGATTTTAATTTGCAAAATTATCAAATAAATTATGCATAAAATTATAATTATAATAATAATTTATAATTTTATGAAAAAAAAGTTAAAAAACTATTTAAAGAAAAATCTTCAAATACAAATTATAAGTTTTACAAAAAAAAATAAACCAAAATTCACCAATAAATCAAAGTTCAAATAAATTTTAAATCATATAACATCAATATAAGACACAATTAAAGCAAAAAACATAGCATCAATAACATAGCCTTTTGGCCAAACTTCTCAAATCGGCTTATCTTGAGGAAGTGTTTTTCAAAAAGTGCTTATCAAAAAGTACTTTTGATGAGAGCTCTGATTTGTGTTTGACGATAAATTTAAAAAATACTTAAAAATATCTTCAACAACAACATATGTTGTTGTTGAAGATATTTTTAAAAATATAAAATTTTATATATTTGTTAGTGTTTTAATATTTTTATGTAAAATTAATACATATATCAGTATAAGATTCAATTAAAAGAGACAATTTAAATTAAACTATTTTAAATATAAATAACTTGAGTTAACATAGCAAATTGCTAATATCTTTTAAATCCACAATATAAAGAAATTCATAACATAAAAAAAGAAGATATATTAACACAAAAACATACAAGGTTGGAGATTGAATCAAAGAAGTTGATAAATTAAATTATGTAGTTATAAATCAGTTTATAAAAGTGAAAAAATTTATAAATTTATAAAATTAAGTTATTGAATTTTTAAATATACATTTAAAATACATGAATATATAGAAAAAGTTACCTTTATCGAAAAAAAAAAATTCTTCATTGACAATGAAAAAGGGGAAAAAGAAATTAAAAGAAAAGAAAAAAAATAACTACATTTGTATCAAAAAAGGAAAAAGGAAATTCGTAGGGTTTCTTTTTAAAAAGATTTACACTATAAATAATATTATACCTTAAGTAGAAAATCTAATATAATAAAAAAATTTTAACTTTATTTATATATAAATAAAGTTAGAGAAGAAGAGAGGAAGGTAATATTTTATTACTAAATATTTTAAATACAAATCAAATCCCCCAAAAAAAAAATTAATATGATAAAATAAAGTGATGAAAATAATTTTAAATAATAATTGTGTAAAAAATAATGCTTTTATTAATTTTATCTATTACGTGTGTCTTTTAATAAAATGCAAAAATTTAATCAACGTTTCAGAGCGCTTGCTCTTTTTAAAATAATAGATAAATATATAAATATGATATGATACGATAAAATATTAATATTTTATTTTTTTTGTTTTTTTAATTTTATATTTTCTAAATTATTACTATCTATTTGTATTATAAATACAATTTTAATATGATATATATATATTAATAAAAATAGATAGAACTCAAACATATATTTAAAAATATAAAATATAAATATAGAATATAAATCTGAAAAAGAATTACTATCTCTTTGTCACAAATGTTACAGTCATTCGTATTTTTTTCTTTCTTCACTTTTATACTCTTTCCCACTAATCTAGTTCCAATTAGTAAAACTTTTATTATCTAATAAGAATCATATCGCCTTAAGTTGTTAATTTGCACAATTACGATCACGAAATCCTTTTAGATTCCATTGCAATAAATTGTGCACAAAAATTATAATTATAATTATTTATAATTTTATAAAAAATTATTATGTAAATAAAGAGATTACTTTACTTGAATAGATAATACTTGTAGATGTGTAATTACATGAAAAATGTAGGCTATAAATAACACAAAATTCTAAATCACATAATATCAATATAAGACTCAATTAAAAGGAGATAGCATAGTATCAATATTAGACTCAACTAGAGACAAACAAAAGTTAAATTATTTTGAATACAAACAAGTTGGAATAGCAATCACTATTGTGTTTTTCAAATCCACAATATTAAAAAAAAATCTAACATGAAAAAAGTGATAGATTAACTGCGAAAACATACAAGATTGGAGGTTGAATCAAAGGTGTTGATGTAGAAGAGTTGATAAATTAAACTATGCAATTATAAATCCTTTATAAAAATGGAAGAATTTATAAATCAAAAAAATTTTTAAAATATAAAAATATTAGTATTAAAAATAAATTTTTAACAAAAGGAAAAATTAATAAATTGTGACTATAGAAAAAAAAAAGGAGGAAAACTTGTAAAACTTCCCTTTTAATTTTTAAAAAAAAAATTATTTTGTAAACTTCCCTACAATTAAAAAGCGAAAAAAAGTCTCCAAATCATAAAGGGACTTTTTTTGCGTGGAAGTGCTTTGTTTATTTTTATTTTTTTTTAAATTTTAAGATTTACACTATAAATAAAGTTATGTCACAAATAAAAAATTTAATATAATATAAGGTAAAACTAAATTCGTGACTATCAAAAAAGAAAAAAAATTGGTGGAAATTTTTTTTATTTTTAGGATTCCTAAATAGAAGTTATACCATAAATATAAAATCTAATATGATAAAATAAGGTCATGAAATAATTAAAAATTAATAATTATTTAAAAATAGTAAATGACAATTTATCTATTGCGAGTCTTTCAATGAAGAGGGCAAAAAATTGATCAGCATTTAAAGGCGCTTGGCGCTTTAATATAATATAGATATAGATATAAATAAATACATATTTATAGATATAAATAAATACATATTTTATACAAAATATATACAGAAAATTCTCAACTCCATTCTCAACCTAGTGACTATAAAGTTTTGAATTCTTCTCAACATTACAATAAACACACATTTTTAGTCCATAATTCTCTAAAACAAGAAACAGTATTATAACGACATGACATAAATAACAAAATAAAAATAAGGCCTGCCGAAGGCTAATAACATGAAGGGACAATAATTAGACGTGGCAATTAAGGTTGAATTATAAATAAGTGGAGCTGTAAGAGACTGATAAGGAGCTCGAGCTAAATTAGTAGTCATCCATTCTTTCTAGTAATGACATTTGAACATATGGTTGCATCATCATCATTATCTGTCTCTGCTCCATGTTTCCAGCATTGATTATCAACTGAAAATTCTCAGCTCAATTAATAACCCAGTGACTATAAAATTCTCCTTTGCATATATGTGTGTATATATAGAGAGACGAAATAGATACGCATTTCATATATAATATCTGCTGTAAATTTTCAGCTTTATTCTCAACTTAGTAACGGTTGGAATAAGTTTTAATAATATTGATGATGATTTATAATAACACTATGCTTGACACATAAAAGCAGTAAAAAGGGTACAATTAGGGATAATTACGTTAAATACTGCATTTGATGAGTCCTAATCCATTTGGGCAGTTGTGTGTATATTTGGCATTGCAGATCACAAGGAATGTAGTTCAACAGAGAATCCGAATGCTCTGAGGATAAGTTGAATGTGCTGGAACTTACGAGAAACAAGAAGTAGAAGTCAACTAGGTGTGAACAAGATCTTTTAAATATACAAGGACTCCTAGGAGATAACTTGAAGATTCCCTTTCTCAATCAATAAAGGAGTCTCCCGTTGGCCATCTATAAAAGGAAGAATCTGGTGTTACTAAAATCATTCACTTAGAAATACTTTTCAGCAAACTCATAGCTTCTGTGCAATTCATTGGCATCTAAGTTGAAGAGAGTTGACCTGTGCTAGAGATAGTTCCCTAGTTCTGTTTCGTGTCTGTTGCAGTCTAGGTGCTAGAGTCAACTTGTAGTGAAGCAGTGAACTTGAGTTTGTTTTAATTGCATTTTCATTCACTTGTAATTGTGTTGAAGTTCTTCTTGTTAAACTAAAGATAGTTTATACAGGTTATGAGCTTTGTAAGGGCTTAAGGGTAGGTCCTTGGATTGCTGGGGAAGCAATTCAAATTTGGCTTGGTGTTTTAGTGGAGTTAAATTAAAATCCTACTAGGGAGTAGGTCGTTTTTACACCTATGTGAGTCTAGGTGGTTTTCCACGTAAAAATCCTTGTCTCTCATTTTACATTTCGCACTTTGTGAGTTCTGCTTGGATTAGGTTACTGCTCAAAGGAACAAGGTTCAAGTCTATTCCTGTCGTAAAAAGGTAATTCAAGTTAAGTTCTTAATTAGGCAGAAAAATCATTAGACCCAATTTACTCCCCCTCTTAGGTCTAGTTTAGGAGTCATTTTAATAATAATTGGTACCAGAGCAGGTTGCTTAAATTTAGGTTAACCCCTTTGAGAAAGATCCGTTAAAATGACTTCTGAAATAACTTTTCCTGAGGGATAATCTATCACTCGACCTCCTCTCTTTAATGTCCAGCATTACAACCTTTGGAAAAACCGTATGGAAATTTACATGAAAGGTGAGGATTATCAGCTATGGCTAATTACTTTGAAGAGACCTCTGGTTCCTACTAAAGTAAAACCTAACGGAACGAAGGTGCCAAAGATTGAAGATGAGTTTGATGCTGATGATGGAAAAAAATGCTAAGGCTATAAAGATACTCTACTTTGGACTGGGCATTGATGAATACAATCATACTTCTGGATGCTCCAGTGCAAAGTAGATTTGAGGCTCTCTTACTCTGGCATATGAAGGTACAAATTAGGTAAAACAATCTAGTATTGACATGCTTATAAGGAAGTATGAACTTTTTTCCATGGGAGAAATAGAGTCAGTCAAGGATATGTTTACCCGATTCACGCACATCACAAATGAACTCAAATCTCTTGCGAAGGAATTTTCGACTAAAGAAAATGTCAGAAAGATTCTGAGGATTATACTTGCTTCTTGGGAACCTAAAGTTACTGCCATTGAAGAAGCAAAACAAATGAGCACAATGCAAATGGATGAGCTCATTGAAAATTTGCAAACTTATGAACTCAAAAAGATAGACAAAGTGGCTGAGGAGCCCAAGAAGAAACATAGTCTCAGCCTAAAAGTTGAATCAGAATCTGATGACTAAGAAATGACAATGTTGAAGGTTCAAAAAGTTCTTCAGAAAAGGAGTCATGCAATAAAGGTAAGTCCTCTGAGAAGGGACAGTTCCAAGGTTGTTCCAAGTGTGGTAAAATGGATCACTTAATAAAGGATTGTCCCCTCTTGAAGGAAGAGCAAAGAAAAAACTCAAAAAGGCAGCATCAACTTCCCTTAAAAGCTTTCAGGAAAGCCATGAAAGCTACTTGGGGTGAAACTTCTGATGAGAAATCATAAGGAGAAGATGGTGAAAATGACAATCTGGCCCTCATGGATAGAAGCGACACAGACTCAGACAACAATTCCATCGAGGTAAGTTTATCTGATCTAAAAACTAAAGTTCACAATATATCAAAAAGAAAAGTGGTTAAATTATTACTTTTCCTGATGGATGAATGTTAGCAAATGAGTGTTGAAGAAATTGAAATGTAAAATTTTTTCTCAAATTTGAAATCTGATTATAAAATTTTAACATGGGAGAAAATTGAGTCTGAAAATGCAAACAAAACACTCAATGCTAAAATTAGCAAATTAGAGGAGACTGTCTCTGTTCAGAAAACTGAAAACAATAAGCTGATGGAAACAGTCTCGTCTCTAAAAGTTGAATTAATCACCATCAAGGAAGGAAAAATATCGAGCAGTGAAATAATTAACAATGAACAAGATTTTCTTGAAGCTGAAATTACTTCCTTGAAAAAAGAACCGTACAAAGAGAAAAAGAAAAGTTTTGAGCTTCAAGTAACCTTGAATCAAGTAAATTATGACATTATTTTGATGAAAAAATAGAATAAATCACCCGGAGATTTAACTTGACTAAATGAGCATTACAACAGATCTCGAATTGGTCTTGGCTGCAAAAGTATACCTATCAAATGGGATCATAAAAAAAAATATTGGTTTGGCAGAATATAAACTTTGTAGCCATTATGAAATACCGAATATGTTAGATATGAATGTTTAGGCATGATAAAATCTCTTCAGGAAAATGAAAATATTTTTAGATGGATTATAAAAGATTTGATTTCTCAAGTTATCAAAAGAAAGGAAACCAAACTGGAGTGGGTTCCCAAATCTAACCCTTAACTATTTTTGCAGGCTGAAGTGAGAGGGAGAAACAAAAAATGGTATCTTGATAGTGGTTTCTCCAGGAATATGACAGGTAACGAAAAACTTTTTCTCTCACTAACAGCCTTCAATGGAGGAACTGTGTCTTTTGGAGGTGGAAAAAAAGGCACAGATGTGGGTATAGGTAAGATTGATAAGTCTCTTACTCATTCTATTGATAATGTTTATTTGGTAAAAGATCTGAAACCCAACTTGTTGAGCATCTCTCAACTTTGTGATCGAGGAAACACAATGTTCTTCACCTCCTTCGATTGCAAAGTAGTTAACAACAAGTCTGCTGAAGTTTTCTTGACTGGAAAGCGACATAGTAATGTTTATAAAGCTTGTATCATATCACTTTCTGATAATGAATTAACTTATTTGAGTGTTCTTGATGATGATGTTCTCCTTTGGTACAAGTTATTGGGTCATGTTAGTCTTTCATTACTCAATAAACTTGTTTAAGAAAATCTTATTCTTGGTCTTCCTGAAATAAAATTTAAAGATGACAAGGTGTATGAAACTTGTGCTAAAGGAAAATAGATTAGATCATCTTTTAAGTCCAAAAAGATAATAAGTACCTCCAAGACGCTTGAATTACTACACATGGATCTCTATGGGCCCATGCGAGTTGTAAGCCATGGAGGTAAGAAATTTATTCTTGTGATTGTTGATGATTTCTCTCGCTTTACATGGACACTATTTCTATCTTCTAAGGATGAAACATTCGACATGTTTAAAGTGTTTGCAAAAAAGATTCAACGAATTCTTGGGTTGGATGTACTAAGTATTCGATTTGATCATGACATAAAATTTGAAAATGCCAAATTTACTGCTTTTTGTTACAAATATGGAATTGATCATGACTTTTCAGCTCCAAGAACTCTCCAACAAAATGGAGTTGTGGAAATAAAAAATAGAACACTAGAAGATATGGCACGAATAATGCTTATCGCTAGTGGACTTCTTAAGAATTTTAGGCTGAAGTAGTAAATACGACTTGTTATATAACTAATAGACGCATGATCAGATCACTTTTTGATAAAACTCCTTGCGAACTTCTTAAAGGCAAAAAACCTAGTATCAAACACTTGCAAACCGTTGGTAGCAAATGTTTTGTTCATAATAATGAAAAAATTTCCTTAGGAAAGTTTGATGCAAGGAGTGATGAAGGAGTGTTTCTTGGATACTCCTCAAACAACAAAGCTTATAAAGTGTATAATAAAATATCAAAATGTGTAGAAGAAAGCATTCATGTAATTTTTGATGAGTCTAGCATTTTTGTTGAGACAACTTTTCAGAAAAACGAGGATGAATATGAAATCAACCTCATTCAACCTTCAACTGAACAAGTAAGTGCTCCAGTCCTATATGAAGTAATAGTCTTGAAAACAGACTCCTTGCACGTTTTCTCAAAACCTGAGCAGGAGCTAAAAAATTTAGATTGAATAGTCGCTGAGACAGTGGTAAGTTCAGTAAAAGGAATAGAGGAAAGAATATCACCTGACTCTATTCTAGAAACACAAAATGACAGTTCACAAGAATTAAATTTGAGGCCCTAGAAGCACCAAAACTCTCATCCCCTTGATCTAATAATAACTGATCTCAATAAGGAAATTCAAACCAGGGCTTCTATGAAAAATTTTTGTGCTCATTCTGCCTTCTTGTCTTACATTGAACCTAAAAATTATCACGAAGCCTTGCAGGATCCAGATTGGGTAATGGCTATGTAAGAAGAGATCAACTAGTTCGAAAGGAGTAAGGTTTGACACCTGGAACCACCACCAATGGAGCGTACTGTAATTGGAACAAAGTGTATATTCCAAAATAAACTTGATGAATAGGGAACAGTCACTCGGAACAAAGCCTTCTGGTGGTCCAGGGTTATAACCAAGAGGAAGCATCGATTATGAAGAAACCTTTGCACTAGTTGCAAGGATGGAGGCAATAAGGATGCTAGTTGCCTTTGCTGCTCACATGGAATTCACACTCTACCAAATAGATGTTAAAAGTGAATTTCTAAATGGGGAACTGAAGGAAGAAGTATATGTTCATCAACCTCCTGGCCTTGAAAATCTTGAATTTCCTGATTATGTATTTAAATTGGATAATGCCTTATATGGATTGAAACAAGCTCCTAGATCTTGATATGAGCGCCTTTCAAATTTTTTGATGGAAAATGGTTTCTCTAGGGGGAAAATTCACAACACCTTATTTTTAAAGAGCAAAGAATAGGATTCGTTGTTGGTTTTACAAGTGCATGTAGATGATATTATTTTTAGTGCAACAAATAAAACCTTGTGTAATGAATTTTCTTTGTTGATGAGGAGTGAATTCGAAATGAGTATGATGGGTGAAGTTAATTTCTTTTTAAGCTTACAAATCAAATAATTTTCGAATAGAATAATGATCCATCAACAAAAATACATTAAGGAATTGCTTAAGAAATATGACATGGATTCTTATAAACCAATTGACACACCTATTGCTATTGCCACTAAGCTAGATAAAGATGAACTTGAAAATCTAGTAAATGACAAAAGCTATAGGGGCATTATCAGATCTCTTCTGTATTTAACTGCATGTAGACCAGATATTGTGTTTAGTGTTGGATTATGTGGAAGATTTTAATCTTCTCCTAGAGAATCCCACATGACAGCAGTTAAGCATATCCTAAGATACTTGAAGGGAACAGATAACCTATGTTTGTGGTATCCAAAGGGAGGTAATATTGATCTAGTAGGTTATGTAGATGCTGACTATGTAGGTTCCCTTACAGCTAGAAAAAGAATATCAGGTATGACTCACTTTCTTGGTTCTTGTTTAATTCTTGGGCTACAAAGAAATAAAATTCCATAGCCTTGTCCATAGATGAAGCTGAATATGTAGCTGCAGCATCTTGTTGCGCTTAGCTGTTGTGGATAAAACAATAATTGAGGGATTATGGGTTGGATATGAGCACTGTGCTTATCTTTTGTGATAATACAAGTGCTATAAATATTGCAAAAAACCTCTGTCAGCATAAAAGAACAAAACACATAGATATTAGACATCACTTCTTAAGGGATAATGTTGAAAAAGGTCTTATATATGCAATTATGCAAAATCGAGAATCAAAAATTGCTGACATTTTCACTAAGGCTCTTGGCAGAGAGCAGTTTGAAAAGATTCATATGGAGCTTGTTAGGTTAATAAAGATTAACTCAACATCATGTTCATAATTTTTCTTCTTTTGGCATAAAAAAGGGTTTCTCCCGATGATAGATGGATGACGATCGTCTTGAGGGATATCTTCGTTGTTTATGGTGCATACCAAATATTTAAGATGTTGCATTAATATTTTTACAGATACTGCCAGGGACTCATTCAAGAGCACTAAGGGACACAATCAGGTATGACTCTGCAACAAAATTAATTACTCTCACTTTTCATGACGTCAGCCCATGTGTCAGCCCTCCTAGTCATATAACACGTCGGTTGTCACCACCTTTTCCTCTACCTTTTGATTTTTCCTAGGCTCTTCACACTTATCTATTCAATTATTTATTCCTCTCTCCAACTCTTCCTCTTCTTCTTTTATTTATTTCACATCACCGATCCCTAAACCCACATTATCTTTCCTCAAAAGTTGTATATCATCATCACTATGTCCAATCCCTCACTTTCTTCCACCTCTCTCCCTGTCACCTCTAACCTCTTACCTTCCCCTTATAGACTGCTCCGACACCGCTAGAGCACCCTGTTTCTGGCTCTTTGGACTCTTCCATGATCACAACTCTGACTTCCCCTTCTCCTCATAGCCCGTCGATTGACAGCCCTAACTGAACATCAAATCCGCACATTGACTTAAACTCTCTCATCGATGATATTCGCGGTCTCTATACAACTAATCCCACCCGTCCGGCTTCCCCTACGACCTCCAATAAGAATGATTCTCAAAATCTTGGTGATGGGTCTTCTAAAAATACCCCATCTAACCAAGTTGAAACCTTATCTGATTTTGATAGTTTGGATGATTTGGTTCCTCTGTCCGAACTCAAGAAGAGTGTGCGTAAGTGTATCTTGTACTCCTCTCCGGCGGCCAAATATAGTTCAAAATTTCCTTGTGGTTCAGGGCCAGCTTCTCACACTTATTCCCATAAAGTATCTTCCACCACAACTCCTGTTTGTCCTTAGTTTGACACTGTTCCACATCCTAGAGTTAAAGATTTCAAAGATAGAAAACTCTTGAAAGGGAAAATGGTGTTTCCTTCTTCCGTTGTGGGCATGAATGAGTTGTGGAACAAAATTGATGTTCAAAAATGGTCTGGGTTGTTCTCTAATAGGGAAGCTGTATGTACTAAGTCGGAGGTTATAGAGTTCTTTAAACACTTCTCCTCTTCTAGAGGGTGTATAACCAGTCGGGTGGGATCCATTCTTGTGGTTTTTGATTCTCATTATCTGGGTTCCTTACTTGGAATTCCCAGAGCTAGGTTTGCCTCTTGTCGAAAGAACAAATGGCCTGATCTCACTCATATTATGCCCATGGAAATTGTTCACAAGTTTTCTAGTAATCCATCCAGAACTTCCGCTGCTAAGGTTCTCAAAAATGTTATGTCTGATTATCACAAGCTTTTGTTCTCATTTGTGATGCGTAGTTTGATTCTTTGTCAAGAGAATCGGGATGTTGTCTTTTACCTTGATATGACCCTCATGAACTCCTAGATAGGGGAATGGCTATTGATCTACTGAGTCTTATGATTTCTCATTTGATACGGGTGGCTACAGATGTCAGGAAAAATCATGCCTTGCCTTATGATTTTTTATTGACAAAAGTGTTTTCTAAGCTGGGTGTGAAGTTTACTTCTCTGGAGTACCTTTCCAACTATGATATGCTGGATCATTTTGAGACTAGAGAGTCCTATCAGGACGTTGGTGTGAGGGGCTCGTCTAGTAATCCCAATGCTGCCACATCTCAGGTGCTCTTAGACAATAAGTGCTTGACTGAGAAAAAAGCCAATATGCGGTTGGAGATTGCTGATCTTAGGGCTCAATTGGCTAGAAATGAGGAACTTGATTATGCCCATGATAATGATGTGATTACCCTTCTCAAGAGTTTATCTCCTCTGCCTCCTCCTTCAGCTGCTTCTGAGTCTGGTCCCTCTGCCCCAGCACCTTGACCCAGTATTTTCTATTGTCATAAACTTGTGTTAGTTTTTGATTTTGCTGTTTAGTTGTTAGGTTGATTTCTCTTTTTTCCTAGTCATTGGGTTGTTTTTGCTATTAATGGTTGATGCTTAATATCATTTTTGCTTTTGGTATGTTTATCTCTTTTAGTTCTTCCTAGTGTCCCTTTTCGCCGATGCCAAAAGGGGGAATTTATGCTTGATTGTTGGTTGTGATTGATTAGTGATTAACTGTTGGAGGTTGATGTTTCCGAAATTACACCTCACAATTGAGATATAAGCGGTCGATTGTCAAATATAGAACCCAACAAAGGTTGAGGTCGATCCCACAGGGAATATGGTAAGAACTTAAGTTAATGCGAATAACTATTACTATTGATTTACTTATTTTCAAAGGGGGAAAATATAGAATAACAAACAAAGTAAAATTACTGAATGTTGAAATCAAATTTGGTTTGTATTCAATTAACGATTTGACTAGGATTGTATTCCCTAAGATTTTATAACCACAAGGCTTTTACACTAGTAATCTATTCCGGTGTTTAACATGTAATATTGGTAAGTTAGGTTCACCTAAATGGTTGGTCCCCTATCTAGATGATTTTCACCACATAACTTGGTCCGTATACGGGTGTACTTTAGTTGACCCTTACCCTTAATATCGGATTAGCTATCTGCGGGCAAGTTCAAGCTATTAGATGAGGGTTGATAGCCTCAAATCTCTGTTGTTAATCCCTTTTCCCATTCTTTACCTCCTTGGTCCAATAAGTAAGAATAAGGCAAGTCCTAACGTTTGCAACTTTCCAGAATCAATCAAAACGAAGGGAAAAACAATACATGCATAAAACCCCGTTCAAGAATCACTAAGTGTTTTTACCTATGTGCATTAATTTATCTTGGTTCCCACAAACCTAGTTTATGGGTTTAGCTACTCATATTTGTATGATCGCAATCACAAAATATTGAAGAAATCATAATTGCAACTTACAAATTGTTGTAGAATAAAAATCACGTAGATTGAATAAAACTCCAATGTTTCTTTCGTTTCTTGAATCAAGAACAATTGTATGAAAATCATCTTAAAAATCGTTCCAGAATCGTGATCTCGGGCAAAATAGTATGCCCAAGTGATGCTTTATAACTTAATTTAGTCTTGTTTAGCTAATTAATTATATACATTTTCATGTATTTTATATAAATGTGAATATATGTACTAACCAACATGATTAGTCCTTGTTTTGTAGGGTTAAATGAATTTGAGAAACTAATTTATAAGTTGGTGAAGTAGAGGAATGGATTCGGGAGCAATTTGCGAAAGTCGGCAAGAAGCATTCCTTGGCAAGGCTGGTCGTGCCAGGCAGCGTGCCACACTGTGCGTGTGCCGCGCCCAGCACCATGCCACGCCCATGCCAGGCGCGAGAGAAGGCAGCAAGAAGGCAGGCATCCTTCGCACCAGCGCCGTGCCACGCCAGGCGATCTGCGCGCCAGCACCATGCCATCGCGTTGCATGAGCAGCGTGCCACGCCGGACATCACGGCAACCCTCGGCATCTTGGCATCCTGAGGCAATTTCCAGTGTGCCTCCGTGTTACCTCCGTGTCACAGAGGCAGTGCTCCGCGATACACTCCGTGACACGGAGCCATTCCACGATAGGCTTAATTTTGCACAATTCTCATTTACTATAAATAGGTCCCTTAGCTCCTAAAATCATTTTGTCACGATTTTATTCTGAGAAACCACCTAGTAGTGAAGGGAGAAGTGGGAGAACTCACCTAGGGTTCATCAATTTCATCTTCTCCTCTACCAATTCTTGTAAGNCCAATTCTTGTAAGTATGTTACTTTAATAATGTTTTCTTGTAATTTTACGAACTTGAATGGCTAGAACCCTTCCTCTAGGGTTGAAGCCATGAGTTATGATTGTGTTTTCACAAATTTGTTGTGGAATTAAGTTATTGATTGTTGTTTTGTCTTGCATTCTTAATTATTGGTTGTTTTTATGATTGATCACCATGAAAACATGCATGTTAAACTTAGGAAAATGCTTGAGAAAGTAAACCTAGGGAAGAACACGAGAATGTAAGAGGCAAGTTCTTGTCTTTTGATAAAATTTTGTGGTTAGGATAGAAATATACCTAATACCTTGCTTGGTTGCTAAAATGGGATGATAGAAAGACACCGGCTTAGAGTTGTCACTCCACCACTCGAAGAAGTAGTTTTGAAGCTAAGTTTGGTGAAATGGTTGGAGAAACGGAAGGACCCTAATCAATGGCATAACCCCATAAACAACATCCACGTAGTTAATTGTCCACGAACTAGAATTAGCATCCTCGCACACAATGTAGTAGTGAGGCTAGTTTGTCGTGTTTAGAGGCTCGAAAGGCCATGAACATGCAATTCTAATTATGTGAGATGACAATTGATAGTATCATACTTAACCATTGCAAATCGTAGTAGCGCATGATTATCCGGTTTCAACTCTATGTTGCTCCTTGAGTGAATTCAGAATGTTTCGTTGACCACAATTAGACTTAGTTAAACTATATCGAAAACTTCTATAATAAACACTTGCGGCATTTAATATCACACTTGAACTTGATAGTTAGCTGAATTGGTCCAGTCCCTGTGGGTTCGACATTCCGGTTCTTAAAAAGGGCCACTATATTACTTGTACGACCCGTACACTTGCGGGAGCCGAACAAATTGTCTACTAAAAATAAACCTAAATTGGGTATTTATAATTCTAAGAAATTCTTTTCCTAAGTAAAACTGAAAACCAGGTCGGCAGTGGCATCGGGCTAGGTGACGGGTCGTTTGGCCTTCTGACGAGTCATTCCTTGTTTACATTAGTCGTCCCCGACATTGCACCGGGTAATGGCAATGGGTCACCTAACGACTCTTCGTGCATGAACACGAGTCGTTAGGTCCCTCGTGGACTGACTCCTTCAAAACTCCAGTGCACTTCATGGATGGTTCCAGTGGCCTGCCAATGAGTCGTTTCATCTCATGATGACTCGTTATGTCTGTCTTCAACTTCACTGGCCACTTTGTTGAAATTTTCTCTTCGATTTTCAATGATTGACCTCACGACTCGTTACCAGGTGTAATGAGTCGTTCCTCCAACTCGTCAAGTACATTGCCTTGCTTTTTCCAAACTCCAACTTTTGCCCACGCCTTAAACAACGGATCGTGCCTCCTGCCAACGACTTGTTAAGTGCCTGACAGTCACCTTTTAGTTATTTTTAGCATTAATTTGACCAAATTCACTTCCAAACCTATTTTCCCGCACATTAAGCACAAAACACATCATACCCATATAAACATATCCGGAATGTGCATAATTTCTTGGTTTTAAGCGTCGAAAGTGCCGTAAAATCATGGCACATCAAGACCCTCAACTTAAAACTTTTGCATGTCCTCAGAGAAAAATAAAATAAAACAAAACAAACTAAACTAATTCGACGCTTCAATCGGAAGAACTCTAGGAAACTTACAACAGTCACAAGTTCATATCAAAATCAAATTTTCTAACCCCTCCCTCATCGTATCAACTCAAAAAACTATGCATATGCAAAATTTCCAACCATAACACAGAGGAATCAAAACATGATAAAATACTGTCACCTGCAACCATGCATATAAATCTATAACACTACCCCAGACAATTTACAGACGATTTTGTTGACAGAATGCTCTCACCTCAAAGAAGTCCCTCACTCACACATGTGTATATGATTAAATCAATATATTTTTCTTGGGACTAGGTAAGATCCACTCACTCTCACAAAGAAATTCGAACTGTGAGCATACAATACCGTAGGCTTGCCTTTATTTTCAATACCTTGATTTTTGGACAAGTAGCTAGGATCACTATAGGACTTTCTAGGCTTGTAATGTGGGCTCGGGCTTTGGTATGATACATATGGAATTAGTAGCTCAATCCTCCTTGGCACTATGCCTCTTGACTCCACTTTTCACCTTTTTTCCTATTTTCTCCCTTTTTCCCTTTTTCTGCTTTTTTCTTTCCTTTGCTTTAGCAACTACATATGTGGTTTTTTTTCAACACTCATTGATGTCACACATTATTTTTCTTTTCTTTTCTTGCTTTTTTTGACAACGATTTTAATTTTTTTCTTTTCATCATGCATACCACATCCGTGCTTTTTCTTTTTCATTACCCAACTTTCTTCCACCCGACTCTTCTTACTCACCCCTATATAGCCACCCTCAACTCATACGATTTGCCTGAGCTGAGGTTCACAATATCCAAGGAGGGACCAGGGCCAAAATAAGTTCATTCATAATAAAATCAGGCAGGTGAATTGGTGTAAACGAAAAGAAAGGTCAATTTAAGCTCAAACATTTGGATCAAGGAATTTTTATTCACTTTTGGTAGGTCTTTTTAGGCTAAAGTGGACTTGTAAATCAAAAACAACCTATGATCCTTTCCTAGTTTCCTATCCTTTATCTCGGTATGATTGACCAGGTAAGTTCTAGATTGACACACACAACCGAACTCAGCTATTTAACCTCACTCACACATAGCACATGTCAACATTATCACTTCCACCAATTGCTAGTTCAGGTACAGCCATACAATAATAAATAAGTTCACAGTTTCAATGCCATGCAAAGATTTCACAAAGGTTATACTTGTCAATTTTCACATACACATATACAAAAATTTCGGAGGGGTATCAAATTATCAAATATCAAAATATCAAACAATTTCAGCTCTTAACTGCTTTCAGTTTTTCTACTTTCTTCCAACTGACACAGAAAACAAAAAATAAAATACTAAATATGCCGGTTCTACTAGATATGGAACACCCGATGGAAAAGATATCCGGCAAGAAAAACCCTCGGGTTATGTTCAGCAAAATAGAATGCACAGGTATCCCTCCCCACCCCCATCAAGAAAGCATGCGTCGTCCTCGACGCATATATATACCAAACAAAAACTAAGGAAGTAGGGAACATACCTGTACGACCTAGGTGTCAGCAACCTGGTTGGTGGAGGGTGTTAGATACGCCTCTAATGTCATCTACAAATTTACCGGTTTGAACCGGTGCATTCTCAAATCCTACAGAGCTCGTGCCTTCTCCACAAACTCTCGCTGCCTCAGTCTTGGCCCTCTGTCGAGCCTCCTCTCTCGATTCGTCTAGCGCTCTCTCCATCTCACTCGCTCCCATTTTTTCTGATGGAGTAGAGAAGAATCATCATCAACACTTGCCTCCTCACAAGGCCTCTTCCCCTTGTCATGTGCCACCGACTCCTCCATGATGAAATAAAAAATAGGTGGAAATTCCTCTTCAAACTCATCATCTATCACGAGAAGTACCGGTGGAGGTACTGCGGCTACCTGTCGTGTAGCCAAGTCCCGCACCTCGGATCGTAGCGCTCTAAGCTCTGAGTACCATCAGGATAACCGACACCTGTAACTGTGTAATGCGCTCATCCATCCTCCTCTCAAAAGCATCCAGTCGCCCATGCACTGAACTAGACAGTGTCTCCAACTCCTTTAACACCCATGGCTTAACCTGATCCATCAAGACTTTGACCTGTAGAGCCGTGTGTGCCTGCTTCTTCTCGGCCTTAGCTAGACGCCTAGCCATATCAACCAAAAACTCTTGTGAAACCGTGACTATGCCAGCTGTGGTGGCTCGTGGAGGCACAACTGGTAGTCTCGGGGTTGCTGCAGTAGATGAAGACTCAGGAACATCGGCTGGTGTGGAGGTCTCCGCTGCATTTGTAACCTCAGCTTGGCTACCTGTCTCTCTTCCCTCCATAGGCTCAGCTTCCAACTTAGTGAACTATGCTGCATTAGTCTGCATCCCGCTGCCAAAAGCCTCTGCTAATATTGTCTCTCCCGTGGATGCAGCTGCCTGAGTCCTTGCCCTCGATACCGGGTTTGTATCATCTCGAATCAACCCGATATCGGTAATCTTCTAGAACACCACTCTCTGGTCCACTAATGTCAATACCGGTACCTTTGACTCCTAATAGAGTCTATCATTCAAACATGGAAACGGAATGGTAGTGCTGTCATTGATTGCCCGCTCTCGAATCTCCTCTGCAATATATCATGGGAAGTTGATGGAATACCCCTTCATTATGCTAGCTACCAGAGCAGCTCTGTCAGGTGAAAGTATACCATCATTGCTGGTTGGTACCAGCCTGTGCCGCACAAGTGACCACCAAAACTTTGCCTGAAAATTCAACGTGGGCTTCTTTATCTTCGACTCTGTACCATGCAGCCATTCTACCAGTGGACCTCGCGTAGAAATAATCTTGGACAACCAAGTGTACTGCTGAATGTGCTCCTGGCTATTCAACTTCTTTTTTCTGACCTTCTTCAGCTCAGATAGTCTGTGATCAAATTCTGCTGTGTTCAACGGAGCCTAATAATCCGGTCCGTACAACATTCTGGAGATCGTCCGCTTATAAATGTCAACTGGATTCTCTCTTACTAGCACCTGAGTCAATCCTGCCCCCCTAATGCCAACCGCTGCAAGGTGGCTGCATATGATGCATAGAACTCTCGAAGTAAACACGGGCTAAAGCCACCTGAAGGCTCGGTCAACCACCCTAACTTGTATTTATCAAAAACTGCCTATAGCTCTGGGAGATCTTTAAGCCCCGTGGTTACCAGCCTTGGCTCCTCATATATGCTCCTCTTCGGATTGCCTTTTTCATTGGGAGAAATATCTCGATTGTATATAAATCGCATGCCATGGACACACCATCTCCGTACATTTCTTGGTTTCTCATTTGATGTGTCTGAGGTCTCCGTCAGCTCATCATCAGAATCCCCTCGTTGGGCATGTGATTCATCAACTCTCTTAGTGTTTTTCCCGGCTGTGGGAGCCTCAGGAACAAGTGCAGCAATAGCCGTAGCACTCTCATCAGTGCGCCTGGGCGGATCTCTTGCAAGTGGAGTAGGAGTATCAACCAGGGCTGTCGGATTTGAACTTTGTTGAGCCCTAGCCCTGGTAGATCTCCTCACTAGCTGATCCTCCGCTACTTCATATTCCTCCTCAGAGCCACTCGACTCTTCAGAGGATGATGGATCATCACGCAGTCTATGATATGAGGGTTGACTGTGCTCAGGTGCTTGCTTCTTTGTTGGACCCTTCTTTGGTGTACCTCTGGGAGCCATTGTACCGGTGGAAACAATTTTAGTGTGCAAGATGAGGCCCAGTGGTCCTGACGGGTGACTAAATGAGTCGTTGCCACTGGCAACAACTCGTGAGGTCACTCGTTGTCTCAGACTGGCCTTTCTTCAAGTTGGTCCGATGTACTTGACGAATGGTCCCAACGAGTCGTTATCAAAGGCAATGAGTCGTTAGGTCAGTCGTTAGGTACACTGCCTCATTAGTTTAATTTTCCCACTCAGGATGATCTACATAACGAGTCATTTGGTGGTCCAACGACTCGTGATGTGGCTCGTACCTAAGAGTTCCTGTTCATCTTCCTCCTCTTTCCAGTTTCACTCCAACAAACAAAAAACTCAATCTAAAATCAACCCAAGTGAATATACAATCAAAAATCATTGTTTAACTCTTCCTAGGGTTTATTTATATTACGAGGCACATATAAAAATAATATTAATCGAACTAAATTCAAGCTCATATACACATGGGTCTTCGAAATTTCTTGATTAGTTGCAGTGATATTCAGATTTCAATGGGGAAAGAGTACTCACAATATTCTTTGAACAACGAAGGTGTGTAATCATGTGTGCTTGAGTGATCAGGCGTGCAAGGTTGAAGGTGATTGTCGATGGGGTTTTAGTGAAGAAGAATAAGAAGAGAAGAGGGAAATTTTGAAGTTTTGTTTCTTGGGAGTATGTAAATGGAAATTGGGTGTTGTTGATTTTAATTTAAAATTTTCCCAATTTCAGTTGTGGGTCAGGTTAGGTTACTTACTTGGGACCTAACGAGTCAAGTAACAACTCGTGGTGTAACCCAACAAGTCGTTGCCTGAGTCGTGGTCCTTGTACTGATGTAGCTTCCCGACGGGTCACTTAACGACTTGTTTGGTCTCCAATCGATTCGTTGACTGAGCCGTTATCATCCTTTTTCTTTTAATTCAGTCTTAGATCTAGTGTACCTGACGGGGGACCCAACGATTCATTCCTTAGAGAAACGAATCGTGAAGTCACCCCTTGCTCCCCTATTTTCTGCAGTTCTCTTCACGACTTGACTGAATGAGTCGTCAAGTCAGACGACGACTCGTTCTGTGATTTTTCTTCACCAGAACTGAAGTTCCGGTTTTTGGTTCCAACTTCAGATTTTCCATCTTATTCACCTTCACCCATCAACAAACGTTAACACTAACTTTTTCTTACATTTACAACTTGGGTTGCCTCCCAAGAAGCGCTTGATTTAATATCGCGGCACGACGTGGGTGTTTTGGCTACTCAGACTTCACCAAAACACCTCCATGGGTTGCCTCCCATGCAACGCTTGATTTAACGTCGTGGCATGATGCAAGCCTCTTGACTACTCAAAATTCATCAAGTGACTCTTCTCCATCCTCCAATGCTGGAATTATGCTGAATTCCTTTGGCTATTTCATGGTCGGCTAATGTTGAAGGTGATTTGGAACCTTTTGAGCTTTTTGTTGAAAAAAAGCCAGGTATCGTGGAGTGCCTCAGAATTTAGCTGTCTGAAGTTATAAATCTCATCCTTCAACTGCAATGCTTTGGACAGAGGGAAGAACCTTTCAAGAAAAGCTCTCTTAAGCTCTCCCCAAGTAGTGATGGAATCATTCGGCAACTCAGCCAGCCACATAGTTGCCTCACTCCCTAGAGAGAATGGAAATAACCTCAGTCTGATAGCGTCCTAGCTCACCCCCGGTTGCTTGGATGCCTTACATATTCCCATGAAATTTGTCAGGTGAGCGTGGGCATCATCAGATGCATGACTCGCAAATATTCCCTTCATATTAATCAGTTGGATCATTGCACTAGTAATGTCAAACTTCGCCCCAACAGACAAAAAATGAGGGAATATAGCTCTAGTGGCACCAACTTCATCTATATCCGCATCATCTTCCTCATCAAAATATCGGTGTCACTGGTGTTCTAGACCTCTGGGTCGTCTAGCTCATTCAGCTTCTGCAGCTAGACGCTGCTCTTCAACAACTTTGGCTAACTCACGATCTCTAGCCCGAGATTGCTCTTCAGCCAACATTCTTGTTGTGGCCTGGTCCATGGTTTCTTGCTCTTGTATGTTGTCCACTCTTCTCAGGTTTCTTAACGTTAGCTCAAGTTCGTGATCAATTGGAACCAGGGGATTTCCTTGGCTTCTAGTATCGGGCATGCACAAACCTAAGACCTATTAAGAAACCAAAACAAAAAAGAGAAAAAATAAAAAAGAAATAAGAACCAATAGCAAAGTTAACACAATTAACAAAAGCTTTAGCCGTATTCCCCGGCAACGGCGCCAAAATTTGATGTCGCCAAAATTACACCTTACAATTGAGATATAAGTTGTTGATTGCCAAATATAGAACCCAACAAAAGTTGAGGTCGATCCCCCTTTAGAAATAAGTAAATGAATAGTAATAGTTATTCATATTAACTTAAGTTCTTACCATATTCCTTGTGGGATCAACCTCAATCTTTGTTGGGTTCTATATTTGATAATCGACCTCTTATATCTCAATTGTGAGGTGTAATTTGGGTGACATCAGAGCTTATAGTAACTTATCTCATGATTCAAGCATATTGTTATTTGTCATCAGTAAAAAGGGAGAATATGTTGGAATAAGTTTTAATGATATTGATGATGATTTAAAATAACACTATGCTTGACACATAAAAGCAGTAAGACAGCCAGGGATAATTACGTTAAGTACTACATTTGATGATACCTAATCCATTTGGGTAGTTGTGTGTATATTTGGCATTACAAATCACAAGGAATGTAGTTCAACAAGGAATCTGAATGCTCCGAGGATAAGTTGAATATGCTAGAACTTACAAGAAGCAAGAAGCAGAAGTCAACTAGGAGTGAACAAGATCTTTTAAATATACAAGGACTCCTAGGAGATAACTTGAAGACTCCCTTTCTCAATCAATAAAGTCTCTCATTTTCCATCTTTAAAAGGAAGAATCTAGCGTTATTAAAGTCATTCACTTACAAATACTCTTCAACAAACTCATAGCTTCTGTGCAATTTATTGTCATCCAAGTTGAAGAGAGTTGACCTATGCTAGAGACAGTTCTCTAATTCTGTTTCGTGTCTGTTGCAGTCTAGGTGCTAGAATTAGCTTGTAGTGAAGCAGTGAACTTGAGTCTGTTTAAATTTTGTTTTCATTCACTTGTAATTGTATTGAAGTTCTTGTTACACTATCGGTAGTTTATATAGGTTAGGAACTTTGTAAGAGCTTAGGGGTAGGTCCTTGGATTGTGGGGGTTGCAATTCGAATTTGGCTCGATATCTTAGTGGAGTTCAGTTAAAATCCTACTAGAGAGTAGGTCGTGGTTTTTACACCCATTCGAGCCTAGGTGATTTTTCATGTAAACATCCTTGTCTCTCATTTTACTTTCCGCTCTTTGTTATTTCTGCTTGAATTATGTTACTGCTCAAAGGAAAAAGGTTCAAGTCTGTTCCTATCATAAATAAAAAATTCAAGTTAAGTTTTTAATTAGGTAGAAAAATCGTTAGACCCAATTCACCCTCCCTCTTAGGTCTAGTTTAGGAGTCATTGTAATAATAGTAACTATAAAATATTAAATTCTCCTCTGTATATATACACTTCAATGTTACAAGAAAACACATTCGTAGTCCACAAAACTCCTAAAATAGGAAACAATATTATAACACTTCATAAATTTGAGTTGGAATTTGAAATTATTTTATACTTGTGGTTAGAAACAAATTGCTAAACTTGTGAGTTATGGGATAAACTATATGTCCTATTTAAGGGGTATTTGTATCTAGGCTTCAACGTTTTAAACTGTTCGTCGATCGAAATTCTGGGCGAAAAGTGAGTGTGCTTTACTAACGAATTCACTTGTTGTGCACAACACCTGGACGCTGTGGGGAATGAAATATGGCTCCCATCATAACCAATCTAGGTGCATTGGGAGCGTGTTGCATTGACCATGGTGATTAGGTTAGGTATGGTGGAGGTTGCGTCCAGTGTCTATGAGATAGGGTGGGAGAATTTTTTTTCAAGTGTCGGAAGACCTTCAACATGATGGAACATGCAACGCAATGCACATCGTGATGAAAGTCATCATGATGCGCCGTGTGGCGCGATGCCCACCACACGTGATGTACATCACGGCGCGACAATGACGAGTCACAAGTTAATTTAGACAGTATGCTTATAAATTTGTCTTTAGCTTGGGATTGTCATTCCATTACATTTTTGGATGACTTTTTGAGAGAAAAAACTCTTCAAAACTTCTCATAAACATCTAAGGTGAGTTTTTACTTAATTTTCATAATTATAACGTCAAATTTATTGTGAATTAACACGTGATTCCCTATACTAATTTATAGATTCAATAGCTTTAAAGAGAATTTTCGGAAAACTTTGAGATATTAATTGTTGAATGTTGGATATTCATTTAGAGGATATTAGTGGGATTTGAGGTATTTCTATTTTTGAAAACCTCCTTTCATAGTATGTATGTTTTCACCTATGTCTCTTTAAACATGCTTTCTCTACAAGATTTGAATCAAGTTTTATGCATGTGCAAGACAAGCTTGTATTGAGCCTTCATATTTTGATTCATATTATAATGTATGTATACTAACTTGGTTTTCCATATGAAGGAGATTATTACATTTAATTTCAAAGTGATGAATTTCGAACTTCTTTACTGTCACGCCCTGAGTTTACACCCTTGACGGAACACGGTACTTGGGGTCGCAAGTGACCCCAAGTCAACTCCTGGTCTATCATACACCGGCATTCTGAGTAACATAAAAATACATACGACAGAAGTTTAAAGAAAAAATATAAATACTTGAAAGAAGTAAAGCTGGTTCATAATATTTAAAAATATTAGAATAAAGCTACAAGTCTAATAAACCAATCTGAGTTTGAAAAATAAAGCTACGCCTGAAAGCCAATATGACTAATGAGCCGCTGGGAGAAGCCCCCAGCTAACTCCAAATATAAATGAAAAGGAAAGGAAAATATAACTGAAACAATAAATCTTTGTCCTCGAAGAATGAGGACTCACCAACTAGAACAGCTGAGGTCTTCAATGGATGATCAACTAGCGAGGCTGAGAATGAGATCCTACAGCTGTATCCTAAAACGATACATCATAAAAGTATGCATCAGTACTTTGAATGTATTGAGTAAGTGAGAGAAATAAAACATAATGGAAAAAATGAAAAGGAAAATGCTGAATTGAAAAGACAAGCAATGACCAGCTAAAGCTACTGAACTGAATAACTGAAATACTGAGATGGTCTAAAAGACCTTGTCTGATGGTCAAAGAATGTTCTAAATCTGGAATACTGATCCGAACTAAACTGAAACTGGACTGAACTGACTAGTGGGAGAGTCTATAACCGACATATAACCACGTGAGCTAGACGTGGAGTCCAATGTATACACCCCATCGGTAGGACCCAATATACCTTTCCAGGGTATAAATGCATGAACTGGGTGATCACAAGAGTATGGGGCCAATCAGGCCAATAAATACTATAACCTACGGTGGCAACGTAGTTCTGAAAACCTGAGTGCACTGAAACCCCGGTCCGCTCGGTGCTAAGTCCTACTCCCACTAAATAATCCTAGACTGAATACTAAGTTGATAGCTCGAAACTGGGGCCAAAGACCAGTCAGGGATACATATCTGGAAGCACCCTGAGGGTATTATTGGACCAGATTCTGAAACTAGATTCTAAAACTGGTCAGAGCTGCTTATCTATAAGTGTCATAACCGTCTAAAGAACAAACTAAATTCTGAAACTGGGGTCCTAAGTCTAATTAGATTTTTTTAATCTAAAGTGTTATGACCACCTAGTGGATCAATAAACTGAATTCTGAATCTGATTCTGATAACTGGGAGTACTACTGACACCTCGGGAAATTCTGTAGTCAAACTGATCAACTGAAATTTTTTGATTGACACTGAGAATTCTAACATTCTTACTAAAACTAAATTGACAATATTCTGATTGAAATTCAATGCTACTAACAATATGGGAGTTCTCAACACTGATAAAATCAAGCTAAAATTCGACATTCAAGCACTAATGCAGATTTCAAGATTTTCTAGTTCAAGAAATAGGGATAAATTTCATTTCACAAGATTCAACATCATTTCAGTCACAAACTGGTGAAAAATATCTATAATTGACATGGTATAATAATCCACATGATTTAGACAAAGTATAACTAGCAATTTCTTGACATTTAGTAATTTTAGGGCTACAACTGACAGAGAGAAATAGAGAGAAATTTTGGGAAACAAGGGAAGAAATATTCCCTTTTTGAATTCCCACATACCTGGTGAAAAATCCCAAAGAATTTCTTGAGAAACTGAGGAGAAAAGGTTGCCGTAGCTCTTGCTTTGAAAAACTTTGAGAGAAGTTCTATGATCTGTTTTCTGAAGGTCTGAGTTGGGAATGAGGAAAGAAACCATTTAATCCCCCTAATTAGTCTCAAAATATGCTTAAAACGACATATTTTAAAGTTTAGGAGGGCAGAAAATTACCTAAGACCCTTGAAAACTCGCAGGGAAAAACTAATTGTCAGTCCTCACGGGTGACCTAGTGGGTCGTGATCAGTGACCACAACTCGTGGTCACACTCGTGAGGTGCACTGGATGGAACACACTGATGGTAACCATGAGAGACCTAACAACTCATTACCCTGGGCCACGACTCATGGCATCACCCGTCAGGTGCACTGCTTAGCAATTGTCTGGGGCTCGTAACGGGAGACTCAACGGTTCGTTACCTGGTGACCATGACTCGTGGTCACTACTCGTCAGATACACTACCTCAACTCCAAATAATTTTTATCCAGCTAACCACAACTCATCCCACGAATCGTGGTGACTGACCACGACTAGTGGGGTCCTTCCATTAGGTACACTGACTCCTTCCTTTTATTTCTCAATCACCCCTTCCCACGACTGACCTAACGAGTCGTGGGGCCTAACCACAACTCGTGGTCATATCCGTGGGGAGTCAACTTTCCAAAGCACTTCCCACGGCTCATCCAACGATCCGTTAGTTCCTATAACGACTCCTTAGATGGATCGTTCTGAGGAACTTTTGTAGATTTTTCTGCTGATTTCATTTCAAATTCCTGATTTAAATCTTGGAAACTTTTGGGGTGTTACATTTACCCATAAATAGAATTGCTAAATTTATTTTCCAAATAATGATTTTTAAAGTGTTCTTCAAAAATATGTTTTTTCTATATGAACTAAACACCGGTTCTAAATTTTATTTAATAATTTTAAATATGATCTCTCAATTGAATAAATATTTTTGGATTTTTCCTATTATGGGAGGATGATTTTTGAATGATTTTTCGGCTACTACATCGCGACTTATGATTTTCTGATCTAAGTATCATGATTGCAACTTGTTGTGTCTGGATGACCTCTATTTTGGGATGACGGTTGGATTACCCCTATTTTGAAATGCCTGTTTAAATTACCCTTATTTTGGGATGAACTATTTGGATTATCCCTACTTTGGGATGACTTTTGAATTGCCCCTACTTTAGGATGACAGTTTTGGATTACCCATGTGAATGGGATGAAATTTCTGTGTTGTATTGCCCTTTGAGTAACATGATGATTTTGATTGAATTGAGTTGACACTGATTGATCTTGCATGCTTTGAACACGATGGACTAAATTTTACTTCTCTTATCCGATGATTTTTATAAATTTCATGTCTGACTCTATATCTAAAATTGAACTGTTTCAACATAATTAATTTATCTCATTTAAAATAATAA
>JACEIK010003920.1:14410-28296 GCA_018107945.1 Datura stramonium
AGGTTTCACCCCGTAGTCCTGTTCCTGTGGGTTCGACATTCCGGTTCTTAAAAAGAGCCACTATATTACTTGTACGACCCGTACACTTGCGGGCTCACCAGGGACAGTAGCTAAGGGTGACAACAAATATAATGAATGTGACAATGAAGGCGGTGCATCAATCAAGGGATGCACGCAAGACCAGAAATATTAATGTCCTACAAGGAATTGCCCCCTTCAACATAGTGGAAAAAGTGGAGATGCATCACTGACAATGCCTATCAGTTCTACTAGAGAGCTGGAGAGCTCAGGAAAATCACGGGCATATCAAATAGAGGAAGAAACAACAAAGAATTAAGGTACTATTCCACTCGGGTCATCGCTGAGTGCGAACCTTAGCACTTCATGGAGGAGTGTGGTGATGTCTTCCCTGATTGTGAAGGGTTTTGACTTGAATAGGGATAATGAATGTCGCTCAAATGTTAAAATCACTATGGATGATGTTAAGGATGAAATAGAATTTTGAAACACTACTGTTATATGCTACATCCTAGGCACAAATTCATTACAGTCTGTGATGGAGGGATACTTCAACTGTATTTAGAAGGGTATGGGAATAGATAAGACAACTCAAGTTAATAAAAGGTTCTTCCTACTAAGGTTCCATTGTACTAAGGATCATTTGAAAGCAGTGGAGGATGGGTCCAAATGTTTGATCAAAAGCCTATTGTGATTAAACCATGGAGGCTAGATATTGATGTGACAAAGGAGACTGATGACAAAATATCGATTTGGATTTTGAATTCCTGGGTTTGATATCAAGTACTAAGGGAAAAATTCCTTGAAAATATTACAAGGATGCTTGGGAACCCTCTGATGGCAGACAAAGAAACATCGTACAAAGTGAGACTCATCTTCGCCAGATAACAAGTAGAGATGCAATTGTACACGTCTATCCAAATGCCGTAATGTTTAAAAATGAAACTGGGAAGATAATTGAGCAGACGATTGAGTATGAATGGAGAAATTGAATGCAGAAAACAACACAGGGATGAAGCTTGGCTGGAGAGGAGAAATTCCAAGAAAGTATTAACACATCAATAGGGGCAAACAATTATGCCCTCAAAATGTTGATTAGCCATAGAAGAAATATTCCCCTAGCAAGGCTAATGGAGATAATATGGGTAAGGAGATGGCTAAAAACAGGAGTGTAGTAAAGCAAGGGGGACTACTAATACGGAGAACCCATTTAAAGCACTGGATACTGAGATATTTGATCCACATACTAAACATGAGAAGTTGAGTACTGACCTTGGAAATAATAGGGATGGGGGACAAACCTCCACCCCTAGTAAATAGAATAGGGTTCTAGAATAATATGGGACTGAATGGAACAACCAAACAGAAGGAGATGCAATTGTTTGTGTACAACAATGAAGTTGGTCTTTTTAGTCTCCTAGAGACAAAGATTAAGAGGGCTAAAGCTCATGGAACTGCTCTTAATCTTTGTAATGGTTGGTCATTTACCAAGAATTTAGCAAATCATCCGGGTGCGAGGATCTAGTTAATCTGCAAACCAACTTATTTATAGTCAACATTAAAATGATGACAGCCCAAATGATTCATGTATAGGTGACACATATAGGTACATGAACCTGTTTTATCTTACTATGGTGTATGCATTCAATTATTAAGAGCTAAGAAGGTCTCTCAGGCGGGATCTAGAAGCTCTAAAGAACCAAGTAAATGGTGCGTGGGCTGTTATGGGTGAGTTTAACTAGATCCTTAGCACAGAAGAAAGAATTGGTAGTCCAGTGAGATTGGTTGAGATAAGGGAGTCTAGAAAATGTGTGGATGTTTTTGATTTGAAAGACTTGAAATCTTTAGCGGCCTTCAATATGTGGACAAATAAACAAGGAGGTAATGATAGAGTTCTATGCAAACTGGATAGGGTGTTGATAAACTGTGAACGGAAAACTGATTTACCAGCTTCGCAGGTCCATTTCATGAATGAGGGACTCTTTGATCATTGCCCAGCTGTTATGAATTGGGATGATGGAATCCAAGTTCGGAAGAAGGTTTTCAAATATTAAAATATGTGGAGCCTAGATTCTAATTTCTTGAACAAGGTTAAAGAAAGTTGGTTAGCCAACATCCAAGGGAGGAAAATATACCACTTAGTGGGTAAGCTGAATAGGCTAAAGAGAGTATTATCTCTGTTGAACAAAGACAATTGTAGTAATATTAAAGTTCAAGAAAAAATGAGTGTACAACCAGGCTAGACAAAGAGTTTACAGTATATGAGGTGAAACGAGCTCTGTGGGCCATTGGAGGGGATAAAGCCCCAAGGCCAGATGGTTATAATAGCCAATTCTTCAAAGATGCATGGAGTGTGGTAGGGAATAACTTGATGGAGGGTGTGTTGGAATTCTTTAAGACTGGGAAAATGATGACATGGTTAAACTCAATTATTATAATGCTTATTCCAAAAATTACCCATGTTAATACAATGGGGGATTATGAACCCATTTCTTGCTACAATACAGTGTCTAAGGTAATATCAAAAATGATATGTCAAAGGCTTAAAGTGGTATTGTCTAATATAATTTCAAATAATCAGAGTTCCTTTATACAAGGTAGAATAATTTCTCAAAACATTTTATTTTCCAAGAGCTGGTTAGATTGTATAAAAGAAATAATACCATAAAAGGTTGTTTGATCAAAATAGACCTAAGGCAAAGCCTATCATACAGTAGAGTGGGAATTTATGGAAGAGATGCTCTATAGGCTTAACATTCCTTTCAAGTTCTTAAGATGGATTATGGAGTGTTTGACAACACCAAACTACTCTAGTGCAATAATTGGAGGGTTGTATGGAAAGATAGTAGGGGAAAGGTGCCTTAGACAGAAGTTCCTATCTCACCCTTACTATTTGTAATATGTATGGAATAATTTTGAGGCTCATGAAATAGGTTGCAGGGCAGCAATAGTTTGAATACCATACCAAGTGTAGGAGCTTGAAACTGAATCATCTATGTTTTGTAGATTATATGCTTATATTTCGCAAAGGAGAATTCATCCCAATAATGCTCATGCTAAGAGGATTACATACCTTCTCGTTGACCTCAGGGTTGACAATCAGTGCTTTAAAATCCCACATCTTTAATCCTAATATGGATAGGCAGATACTTGATGACATTTGTGAGTTTACTAGATATGAGAAAGGGAAAACACCAGTTAGATATCTAGGAGTACCTATCAATTCCAAGAAGATTTCAGTTGTGGATTGTGACATGTTGATAGATAAAATGGCAAGAAGAATTAACTCTTGGGGGTCCAAACACCTCTCTTATGCTAGTAGAGTCCAACTAGTAAACTCTGTGTTACTACACATTAACTCATATGAGTCCTCCATGTTTGTTCTACCAAGAAGAGTGCTGAAGAAAATTGCATCTCTCTGCAGGTACTTCCTCGAGATAGGCGAGGTGCACACTTACAAACCTCCTCCTATAGCTTGAGAGCTAGTATGCAAGCTAAAAAGAGAAGGGGATTTGGCAATAACTAATTATGTCATTTCGAATGAAGAAATAGTTGCAAAATATATGTAGAACATTACTAATAAAGCTGATAACTTATGGGTGAATGGGTTAATCATATCTACTTGAAAGGTAAAATCCGATGGCAATATCAAGCCCCTGTTGATAGCTATTGGTACTGGAAGAAAATCTTTAGTATAAAGCAATGATTTGGACCAGGATATAGGGTGAATAGATGCTCACTAGCAATGGTAAATACACTATAAGAAGTGGTTATAAATGGAAATTACGACTAGGGGAGTAATAGTAATTCTGAAGGCCAATATGGAATAATGTGAATATGCCTAAACACGGTTTTATTACTTGGCTTGCAATGCATACAGATTGATGACTACAGACAGACTAAAAAAGACGGGAATAAGCTAGGATGATAATTCGTTTACTGTGTGGTAACGAGACTAAAATAGTGAGGCACTTGTTTATCCAATGTACTTCTCAAATGAATACCTTTAACATGTTACTCCAGTGGATGCTATATATATATATATATAGGAGAAAAGGAAAGATAAGTAGATGCATGCTCCATGAGATGGTAGCATCGACAATCTACCATATCTAGACAGTAAGGAATGAAGCACTATGGAACCATAAGGTCCCTAGACCTCAAGTGGCATGTCACCAAATCTAACTGGAATGCAAAGCCAAGCAACGGGGCTAAAAACTTGATGTCACCAAACGCAAGCAAGAACACATGGTTTTCAACTAATATAGGACGGTAAAGTCCCGATATTATACCCACAGATACTTGATAGGTTCATTGCTTATGTTTTTGAACCTTTATTTTACTATTCAGAAAACACAAGTAAAATGGGAAAACAGTTTTGGGATTATTCTACTAACTTGAAATGCAAATTAGACTGAGAAACTAGAATCATTTGCAAAGTATTTATAATTCAAATGATGATAGAAATCTAGGGTTTTGGCACTTTTACTTTCAGGTTGAATTCTAAGATTCGAATACGCTAGACAACATTCTTCTAAAATTGCTAGTTACCAGTTACTAATCCATTTTTTACTATTTTCCCAAATATGCAAGAACTATTTCATGAAACCTAACACCTATATCCTTATGGTTGTAGGAGAAACATGAGACCATGATTGACGATACTTGTTTCAAAGAGTTGGGACCCTAAACCTAGACACCAAACCTAGATCCACGAATGGCTCCAAGCTAACCCATGGCATGTACGTAGCATGAATAAGAACATTACTAAATGGAAATAAAGAATAAACTTAATATAAGCAAAAGTTTGTATAACATAAGAGCATGAGCGTAAACATAAGCCAACGTTGCTAAACTATTTATACATAGTTGTCTTAAAAGTCTTTAAACATCTAATGATCTAATGGGGAAAAACCCCCAACTAGCTCGCTAAATCTGAAACTAAAAGACATAAACAAAATGAAAATAATTAAAAATGACATCCTCGGTTCATGAGGACTCACAAAAATTGGGACAGAGCTAGACCGAGTGGGGGAAAGCTAACGACGAGACTGAGATGGATCAGCCAAACCTATATCATGAGATGATATAGCATAGAATATGTGGTCAGTACTTTGAATATAGAGAAAGTAAAACATGCTAGTAAAATGATAGTCTGAAATCACGAACATAAATCAAGTTAGAACATGAGAGTAAGGGAACATGCTAAAATCCATATTATTGAAACAATCATAATCTTGAGCTATTTATCATGAGCTGAACATAATGACCTAAGGTTTTGGAATAGAAATCATATAGTGTGCCATAATTGAAATCATAAGTGAAAACTCATAAACTAATCAATGGGTCAAATATGCGTTAAGTCATAATATCATAATACATGAACATGAGTAACTGAAGACATGAGAAACAATGGGAGACTTCTTCATAATCGACACCATCACAATAGAGCTTACGTGATGCCCCAACTATCTCGCTCAAGTGGGCAGAACCATCCAAAGCCTTTCCAAGGCAAAGAACAATGAACGTGTGATATCATTGGTATGCCCTTGGGTGGGGAAGCACTCTCAAGATCCTAAATATGAATATATACCAATGGTGGTGCATAATTATGAGACCTAGGTCCTCTACATCCCCGACCTACTCGGTACTAGACACTACTTACAAAATATGCATATTGCTCATATCATATTCTCAAAACATAGCTTAAATCTATTTCTTAGGAGTCTTGACTCCAAAATCTCTGTAAAACTTATCTTGTAAGCCTTGGCTAAAATCATGATAAAACATACTAGACTTTACATGGGCTTGCCCAAATCATGAAATTATACATACTTTAATAATGCTTCATAATTCAAAATCATGGAATCATAAGTTTAAGAATTTGTAAACATACATTCATACTTTTATAATTCATCATACTAGAAATCATGGGCTCATAAGCTTGAATTAATAAATAGTCGTGAAAAACATGGTATTAGAGTACAAGTTTAAGTGTGTAGGTTGTCTGAAAGCCATGTTAAGTAGAGTCTTTTCCATGAGTGTGAAGCTCACCACACTTATAGGGAAGTGGCTGCGAGACGTTTTACGAAATTTCCCTTCTATCATTAGCTATGTGTGCGATGAACTCTCCTACTCCCCTAACTTGTACTACACGCGTTTATAGAGATATGCCTCCCCACCGAGTAAATGGAAGGAGAAATGGCAATAGAGATGGGCATCAACCAACCCTACCAACTCTAACTGATTCTTTGCCTGAGCAGGTGACTCACATTGAGTTTAGGGATGCATTTCAAATGTTATCACAGGCTATGACCGCCCAGGTCAACTAGAAAATTGTCTCTTATGTGAACCAAAATGGGAATGCAGCAGTGGCTAGGGTGCAAGACTTTATCAGGATGAACCCACCTGAGTTTCATGGGTCAAAATTGGGCGAGGACCCATAGGAGTTTATTGAGGAGCTCCAGAAGATTACCCAGCTGATGGGTGTTTTAGGAGAGGAGAGTGCAGACTTAGCCTCCTACCAGCTGAAGGGGGTCGCTCATATATGATTTCGATAGTGGAAGGAGAGTGAAGGTGTCACACCCTTAGTCTACACCCTGGACGGGACACGGTAACTGGAGTCACAAGTAACCCCAAGTCAAACCAGGGTCTATCATAACGCTGGCATTTTGAATAAAACATAGCGGAAGCTTGAAAGTAATAATATAAAACATTTATGAAAATACAGTTGAATCATATAGTTTTAAAAACAATTGAAACAAAGCTGAAGGTATGGAATTGTGTCTGTGTTTGAAAGACAACTACAACTGATGAGTTGCTGGGACAAGTCCCCAGCTAACTTCAGTCTAAATAAAAGAAATAGAACTGAAAGAAATAATCCTCATCCCCGGACGATGAGGACTCACCAATGATGTAGCTGGAATACTCTGAGCGAGGTCGGCTAACAATGCTGTGACTGAGAACCTGCAGTTGTATCATAAAATGATACAACATAAAAGGTATGCGTTAGTACTTTGAATGTACTAAGTATGTGAGAGAAACCATACACAAGAAATAAGATAACTAAACAAAAAAGGAATGCAATGACCAACTAAAAAAGATGAAAACTGAATAACTGTAATAAATTGGGATGGTCTAATTAACCCTGTCTGATGGTCAAGGACATGCCCAGAATCTGAGATACTAATCTTATATAATGTACTGAACTAATTGAACTGACTAATCTGAAACTGAACTGAGCTGACTAGTGGGAGAGACTACAACCGACAAATAACCACGTGAGCTAGACATAGAGTTCGATGTATACACCACAATGGTAGGACCCAATATACCTTGTGAGGGTATAAAGGCATGAACTAAGTGATCACGGGTCTGGGGCCATGAGGCCAATAAAATATATCCTATGATGGCAACGTAGTTCTAGGAACCTGGGTGCGCTGGAACCCCGGTCCGCTCAGTGTTAAGTCCTACTCCCACTGGATAGTCCTAGAATGACTACTAAGACTAAGATGATAGCTCAGAACTACGGCCCAAAACTAAGTCAGGAATACCTATCTGGAAGCACCCTTAGAGTCTTATCGGATTGAATTCTATAACTGAGTTCTAAGACTGGTTAAAGCTGCTTATCTGGAAGTGTCATAACCATTTAAAGAACAAACTTTAATTTAAAGATGAAATCCTAGGGTTGGTAAGAGATTCTTATCTAAAAGTGTCATGACAACCTAAAGAACTACTAATTTCTTATAGTGAGTCTAATTCTGATAATTGGGATGCACTACTAACACCTCGAGAATTTCTGTAGTCAAACTGATCAGCTGACATTTTTGAGTAGCATTGAGTAGTCTAACATTCTGATTGAAACTGAACTGACATACATCTGACTGAGATTTCAATACATCCTAACAATATGGGAATCCCCAACATTGATAGAATCAAGCAATTTCAATAACTAATCGATTATGCAGGACTCTAGTTTTTTTCTGCATTCATGAGCTAGGGATAGAATTCACATTACAGGGACAAGCATCAATATAGTCACAAACTAGTGGAAAAATATCTACAATTATCATAAATAAAATTTCACATGAATTAAACGAAGTCTGACATATAATTTCTTCACATTCGAAAGTTTCAAGGCTAGAACTGATAGAGAAAATGGAAAAGATTTTTGAGGATGCAAGGGAAGAACTATTCCCTTGTTGAATTTCCACATACCTAGTGATGGAAATCTTTGAGAGGATCACTTGAAAATCTGAGGAGAATTCGATTTCCCTAGCTTCTGCTCTAAGTCTTTTTGAGATATTTTATGTTCTAAATTTTTGAGGGGATGAGTGAAATGAAATAAGCCATTAGTTACCCCCTTTAAAACCCCTGACTATGACACAAAATGACGTAGTTTAGAGTCTAGGAGGTTAGAAAATTATGTAAAACTCCGTAGGAAATTCACTAGAAAAAGGACGCTGCCAGTCCCTATGAGGAAATCCAGGAGTCGTGAGGTTTGGGATGACTCGTGGTGTCCAACCATGATGTGCATTGGAAAATTTCTACTGATTTCCCCATACATGGCAAGGACTGACTTCACGAGTCGTCAGGAGACTTAACGACTCGTGAAGTCTCCCATTGCCACTAAACTACAATTTCTCTCCAAGGGGTCACCACGGGCAACACCAAAACTCATGGTGTCCCAAATGAGTAGTGGTGACGACCCATTAAGTGCACTGCCCGAATTTCTCCAACCTTCAGTGAACCCTTGACCATGAATCATACAATGACTCATGGCGTTGACCACGACTCGTGGTCACACCCTTGGTCACTAATTTCCCAATTTTTTAGCCAAGTTCGGACCCTTCCCCACGAGTCACTCCATGACTCGTGGCCATCCCCACGGGTCACAAGATGACTCATTTTGTGACCTAGTGCAGAAAATCCTATTTTCTCCATTTCAGCTCCCAGGTCTGGTCTTAGGGTTTCAAGAGAATTACTATATCTCCCCCTTGGGAACATTCTTCCTTGAATATTGAAAAACATACAGAAAAATAGAGGTTTTCAATCATTATACTCAACTAAACATGAAAGCTAGAAACTAACGGAATGACTACCTCTGAACTAAACTACACGACTAAACGGAATTCACGAATCATACACACATTCATTAACATGAAAGAAACTCGGACACATGGATTGAACATGTAACTGAATAGAGTTTTTAGGGAGAAAATTGATACCTTAAACTGAAACTGATATGGAAGGGAATAAATGTGGGTATCTAGCCATCATATCTGCTTCGGCTTCCCATGTAGCTCCTTCAACATGCTGATTTCTTCACAAGACTTTGACTAAAGCTACTTCTTTGTTCCTCAGCTTATGAACCTGACGATCAAGGATTTGAACTAGGACCTCTTCATAAGAGAGACTATCTTTCATTCCCATGCCATCTAGTGGCACCATTAAGGATGGATCACTGATGCACTTCTTCAATAGTGACACATGGAATACTAGGTGCACATATGCCAACTCTAAAGGTAATTCCAACTCATAGGATACCTTGATAACTCGCTTCAGAATTTTGTAGGGTCCCACATATCTCAGACTGAGCTTTCTTTTCTTTTCAAATCTCATCACCCCTTCGTGGGTGAAATTTTCAGATAAACCCAGTCATCCACTGCAAACTCTATTTCTCTTCTCCTCACATAAGCATAAGATTTTTTAAGGCTCTGAGCTGTCTTCAACCTTTCTCAAATGAGTTGTACCTTCTGCATAGCTTCATGGACTGAGTCTGGCCCAATTAGGGTAGCTTCACCAACCTAAAACAACCCAATAGGAGATCTACACCTCCTACCATACAATGCCTCAAATGGGGCCATCCGAATACTAGCGTGGTAGTTGTTGTTGTACGCAAACTTGATGAGAGGCAAGTGATCATCCCAATTGCCCTTGAAATCGATCAGGCACGCCCATAACATATCTTCTAGGGTCTAAATAGTCTGCTCAGCTTGTCCATCTGTCTGCGGGTGAAAAGCCGTGCTATGCTTTGCCTGGGTACCAAGACCCTTCTGAAAGGATTTACAGAAGTAAGAGGTGAACTGGGTACCTCTGTATGAGATAATAGACAAGGGTACCCCATGAAGTCTGACCAACTCCCAAATATAAAGCCTAGCGTAGTCCTCAGTTGAGTTTCTTGTTTTAACTGGGAGGAAGTGTGTTGACTTAGTCATCCGATCTACTATCACCCATATTGAATCATGCTACCGACGAGTCCGAGGTAGACCCATGATAAAATCCATATTTACTTCTTCCCACTTCTATGTGGGTATGCTGATATCATGAGTCATACCTCCTGGTCTCTGGTGTTCTACTTTGACCTATTGGCAGTTCAAGCACTTAGCTAGAAAGTCTGCAATGTCTCTCTTCATGTCGTTCCACCAATAAATATCCTGCAAATCTCGGTACATCTTAGTAGTACCAGGATGGATGGAATATCCGAACTTTGTGCTTCAATCAGTATCTGTTGTCTCAAATCACCCACATCTGGTATGCATAATCTACCCTGGTAGTAGAGTACATCATCTCCCCCTTGGAAGAAAGCCTGCACTTCTTTTTTTCAAACCGCCTCTTTCCTTTTAAGAAGTATGGGATCTTCACCTACCTTGACTTAACTTCAACTACCAATGAGGAATCTGATCCACTCTACACAACTACTCCACCCTCAGCTGTATCAACCAACTTTACTCCCAACCGAGCTAATATGTGGATATCCTTTGCCAACACCTTTTTTCCTTCCTCAACAAGAGCCATGCTCCACATAGACACTCTGCTTAGGGCATCATCCACCACATTGTCTTTGCTCGGGTGATAAAAAACATTGATTTCATAGTCCTTTAGTAGCTCTAACCACCTTCTCTGACGAAGATTTAGGTCTTTCTGACTGAACACATATTGAAGGCTCTTGTGATCGGTGAAAACATCTACGTGAGCCCCATACAGATAGTGTCTCCATATTTTCAACGCAAACACCACTTCTGCCAACTCTAGGTCATTAGTCGGATGTTATACCCCGAGAATCCAAGGATCAGACCCGAGAGTCAAAATGGTGAAAAACTGAAAATTCAAGTTGCAGGCACAGAACGAGTCTTTAGATGACTCGTGAGACCAGCCGACAAGTCGTCAGGTGACTCATCGGGAGGACTAGTGGAGAGTAGGAAGTTTAGAGGAAATGGGTTCCCCACGAGCGTGGGAACGACTCGGGGTTGGTCACCACGAGTCATTAGGTCAAGTGTGGGGTAAGGGAGAAGAAATATAAAAGAAGTCAGACCGGTGTACTTGACGATTGGTGACCACAAGTCGTGGTCACCCCTGATGAGTCGTTACATGATCCGTTATGAGCCCAGGAGTTAAACAAGGCAGTGTACTCAACAGGAAACATGACGATTCGTCTCCTCCACTGACGAGTCTCTAGGTCATCCGTTAGGACCACCAGACAGTTATTTTCTGCGAATTCAGTGAGGGTCTTTTTGTAATTCCTAAGTTCCTAAGACATATACTACATCGTTCAAGGCTCATTTTATAGGGTTTTAAGAGGGGAAACCCTATTCTATGCTAATTCATTCCATGCATGCAAACTTTAGAGTTTGAATAGAGTATTTAGAGCACGTTTTAAAGGCTTCCATTGGAATCTGAACTTGTGCAATTAGAGAAGTGGTAAAATCATCCCTCCTAGGTATGTAGGATTATGAGTGGGTGTTTCCTTCATCAACCATGCCCAAATCTCTAGCTAAGTATGAGAAATTCATATGATCAAGTTATGGAGGTGGCGAGGGCCATGAGAATGGAAATAGTTATGGGCATTAGCCGGCCTTACCAACTCAGGAGCCTCAGACACCGTAGTCAGCCGCTCATGCTGAGTTTTAGGCCGCTATTCATATGCTTGCGTAGGCCTTGACCGCTCAGGTCAATCAGTAGGTCGTTTCATATGTTCCATAAAATGGCAATGCAGCGGTGGCTAGAGTTAGAGACTTCTTGAGAATGAACCCACCGGAACACAAGGGAAGAACTATTCTCTTGTTGAATTCTCACATACCTGGTGATGGAAATCCCTGAGATAATCAATTGAAAATCTGAGGAGAATTCGATTTCCCTAGCTTCTGCTCTGAGTCTTTTTTAGAGATTTTACATTGTAAATTTTTTAGGGGATGAGTAAAATGAAATAAACCATCAGTTACCCCCTCTAAAGCCCCTGACTAAGACCCAAAATTATGTAGTTTAGAGTCTAGGAGGTTAGAAAATTACGTAAAACTCCCTAGAATGTTTTCACGAAAAAGGACCCCACCAGTCCCCACGAGGAACTCCACAAGTAGTGAGGTCTGGGATGACTCGTGGTGTCCAGTCATGATGTGCACTAGAAAATTTCTACTGATTTCCCCATACCTGGCAACGACTGACTTCACGAGTCGTCAGGACACTTAAAGACTCGTGAAGTGTCTCATTTCAACTTAACCAAAATTTCTCTCCAGGGGGTCACCACGGGAAACACCATGACTGGTGGTGTCCCAATGAGTCATGGTGAGGACCCGTTAAGTGCACTTCCCGAATTTCACCAACCTTCAATCAACCCTTGACCACTACTCACACAACGACTCGTGGTGTTGAATATGACTCATGGTCACACCTATGGTCACTAAATTTCCTAATTTTTCAACCAAGTACAGACCCTTCCCCATGAGTCACTCCATGAATCTTTGTCTTTCACGGGTGCTAGGGTGACTCATTCTGTGACCTAATGCAGAAAATCTTGTTTTCTTCGTTTCAACTCCCGGGTCTGGTCTTAGGTTCATAGGGCATTACAGGGGGAGTTGATGTAGTCCCCGTTGGTTTGGATGATTTTGTTATGGTTTTCTTGGATAGATTCTTTTCTCGAAGTTGAGGGAAGCAAAGGCAGCATAGTTCATCAATTTGAGGAAAAATGACATGATTGTTTGGGAGTGTACCCTCAAGTTTACCCAGCTGTCCAAGTATGCTCCGGAGATGGTTGCTAATTCGAGGGCTCATATGAGCAAGTTTGTGAATGAGGTTGCAAATTCATTGGTCAAACAATGCAAGACCACAATGTTTATTAGGGACATGGACATCTGTAACACCCCAAAAGTTCCTTAGACCAAACCCAGACATAGAATGAAAAACCAAAAAAGGAAACAGAAAGTTTTTGTCTCAAAATGACTCAACCAACGAGTCATTGTCAGTAATGACAACCCATTATGTGAGTCATTTTCAGCCTCTACAGGTTTCTTCTCAAGATTCAACGAGCAATGCAATGACCCATTGCTTTATGTAACGAGTCATTATTTGATCCATTATTGGCAATCCAGAAACCTGACAAATCTGTCTTCCTAATGATGAGCCATCTGATGAGTCGTTGTTAAATGACTCATTGTAGGGAGCTGTTAGAAGGATTCCAATAAGGATAGAATTTCCTCCCAATTGCAATGAGTAAAACCAATGACTCCTTCTCCCTTCTAACGAGTCATTGTTCCTATTCATTATCAAGCTCGAAAATCATCTAGGATTTCTAGGAGAGACGAAGAAAAGTGACAATGACCCGTTGTGTCATCTGTTGGGGGAAACTTCAGAAATTTATTCAAAATCCTTCCCCTGACTATGTCTCGCAGCCTCTTCCCCATAAGCGTGGTGCGCAAAAACTTGATGAGCCCGCAAGTGTACGGGTTGTACAAGTAATATAGTGGTCCTTTTTAAGAACCGGAATGTCGAACCAACAGGGACTGGACTACAGGGTAAAACCTTTTCGAGTGTTAATTTACTATAACTCTAATAATGAAGACAACAGTGTAAAGAAAAGTTTTTTATATTTTGGG
>JACEIK010003920.1:28767-40141 GCA_018107945.1 Datura stramonium
AAACCAGCAATTCAATAATTACATTGCAACACAAAGTTCATAACCTCAGCAAGAAGGAGAATTAGCCACTCATTTGTGGATTAATCATCCTAAAACAAGTCTTCCAATGCAAAATTAAAGTACACATTTTGTTCCATTTTTGCAGTTAAAAGTTGTATGGACTATCGTTTTCCTCAGCCACAAAAGTTAAAAGTGTAAACAGAAAGAACGGGTCATTTTGTTTCCTAAACTCAGAGAAAAAATAGGATCATCCTACAAGAAAAACAAAAACAACGTTCAACCATATTTCCTTACAAATCATTTTGTTATAAATAGGGTATTTCATTGTATTTCATATGCAGTCACACATCAGAGAAAAAAGGAGAATAAATAAAGACACATCAAAAACCAAAAAACAAGGTAAAAAATGGCAAAAGCTATTGTTCTCCTCTCTGCCCTTTGCGTTTTGGCCATTGCCAATTTCGCCGCTGCCGACTTTGAAGTCTTTGACGTCGAAGGCAAAGTCTTTTGTGACACATGCCGTCTTGGTTTCGTCACTTCCCTTAGCGATACCATTGAAGGTACATAGTATCATTTTTATAGAAATACAGGATAAAATGGTTGAACCTTCTACATTAATTGAGCTTAGTGCATGAAACTGCCATTCTTTAAAATATTTCAATTGAGAGTTACTGTAAGTATGTCTTACTTACTGGATGACCTTTTTCAACATTGGTGTGTACTTATAGGTGCCACGGTGCGCTTGGCATGCAGAGACATTGTGACAAACAACGTAACCTTCTCAACCGAAGGCAAAACAGACAATGCTGGCAAATACACATTGACTGTTGAAGGTGATCATGAAAATGACATTTGTGAGGTCTCTTTGGTAAATAGCCCAAGGGAAGATTGCAAGGAAATTGTTCCTGAATTTATTACCAACAGAATTGTGTGCAGCAAAAACGTTGGAATGCACAATGCTGTCCGTTTTGTTAACCCACTTTTCTTCCGTAAGAGCAAACCTATCGATGGCTGCAAAGAACTTATTGAGCAGATGGAGCTTGTTGATCTCTCAATTCTCGACAACGAAAAGAATTAAGAAAATATATATAGCTTTTGCCGTTTTCATAATTATTTATTTCACAATTTTAAAAAAAAAAAAAAGAAGAAGAAGAATCAATTATCGTAATTTCTCCTGAATGTGTAACTCACAGGGAAACAAAAAAAATTCCATGATTGTCGAATGAGAAGATCAATAATAGCTTCTTAGAAAATTTTGTGTCATCCTTTTGTTTTGGTTTTTTGGTTCCCGGGACGCAAGCGAAAAGTAATAATTGCAAAATCTCGAAAGTGATAAATCAGATGATACTAAATATAAAAATAATCTTCTACAAATAAAACTCTCTAAGCTACTATATTGTGAATGTTATTGTGAATCTTCTATTCATAGAAGACTAAATCTTCTCCTCAAAAAAAAAATATAAAACACAGTTGTGATAAAACACCCACTTGATGTTCGAGATATATATTAAGATCTCGATTAATTCGAATTTGCATAAAGCCTGATTAAGGAGGAAGCGCTTCTTTACTACATTTTTTGAGATTTTTACGTTATATATAGCCACTCATCGAAATAATATTTGATAAATATATACTTTCTCAAGATTTTTTTTCATACCAACTCGAACTCGAAATTTCTTGACTAATCAGGTTCTTTTGACCATACTTACTATGTCATGATCATTATGCCAAATTAAGCTCTCTTTTCCCCCTCACAGATGCAGTTTTTCATTAACGTTGTTCCTCAATTGGATTCTTGTGTGAATTAGTTTTTTCATTCATTGAAATTGTACTAGCAGTATATATGTGAAAAATCATCAAGATTTTAATAAAATATTAGATTCTGAAAAGATAATTTTAAAAGCATAATAGAGATTCAGTAATTAAAATTTAAAAGTTTAAATCATCATATAAAAATCCTAGGAGTTTCTGTTAGGTTAATATTTCATTTTATCCTTCTGTATCTTCCTTGTTATGATTTTCTTTTTCATTCATTTTTCAGCATATACTCCCCTAGTCGATATTAGAGCCTTTATAGTTTATAGTTAAATAGGTTAAAAATGTCTTTGAATTATTAAAATAGATTAAATTTATTCCTCGTTATATTTTTGAGATAAAAATGTTTTTGCCGTTATATTGTTATTCAAAAATTCCCTTTAACAATCAACATAGATTAAAAAAAAAAAACTCTTCCTTCTGATGATTATTCCAAAACAGAAAAAAATGAGTCAATTTTACCCTTAAGCTATTTAAAATGGAATTTTTTTTTGGGGGGGGGGAGATGATTGAATGTGAAAAATATAGTAAGATAAGAAAATTCAACGACGAATTTCCTCGGATGAGGCCAAAAATTGAATGAAGGAAATGCAATATATTTATGCCATAAAATTTGAAGTAAAACATGGTTAATATGGAATTTTTTTATAGTTGTTGACTATTTAAACTTTTACATGTGAGAATAAAATTTTCCGAAAAGGACTATTTATAAAAAGAAAAAAAATTGTCATTTTATTGTTGATTCCATTCAAATAAAATAGTTGGCGAAGCAAAAATAGAAAACCAAAAATAACAAATTTATGAAACCAGAAATTCGAACGAAAAAAAAAAGTGTATAGGAGGAATTATTTCCCCGATATGGTCATCCAAATTTTGAAATTTTCTTGGGTTTTCTCAAAAAAAAAAAAAAAGAAAAATACTAAACACATCAAAATCTAGTTGGCATGTCATATCATTAAAGCTCAAGTTTTTAAAATAATAAAACTATTTAACTCATCAAACCCATTTAATCAAATGCATACTTTATATTCAATCAAACATAACCCAATTAAAAAACAGCAGAAAAATCAAATCATACTTTCTATTAAACCACTAAATATTCAACCAAAGACTTTAATAAAAAAAATTCCGAGTTCAAGCTTTTGAAATGGAGGAGTTCCTATATGAAACTTCTTCTAATGAAGCTTACGTGACATTAATTATTTAGATTTAATCATAGCATTAAAATGGATACCAAACACTTGTTCAAGATCAAATTTAAAAAAAATAGAGTGAGAATCAAAAATCCTATTAAGATTTTTTGAGTTTTTTATTGAAATTATCAGGTTTATTTTTCTATTTGAACTATCACCAAATGTTTATCAAAATCAGTTGGTCACTTTTACTACTTGAAATATCACCATTGTTCAGATAGAAAAAAAAATAATCGATGATTTAAATACGTTTTAATAAATATTTAATAATAATTCAAATAAAAAAATCACACGAACTTAATAATTCAGTTATAAAACTCAAAAAACCGTTACAATTTGCCTTTTCGTATTTGGCACCACTCTCCCACTATTAGGTAGAAACTATAAAAGAGACCCCTAAAGATTCTCAACTGAGTCCTTTCACCACATATATTTTAGTGCGCAAGAGAGTTGTCAAATTCTCCAACTATTCTCCACTCACCCTTTCTCTCTCTAGGAAAAAGAACCCTTAGTGTAAACTCAGCGACCGAAGAAACCCCAGGCTTTCAATTCAATGGCCAACAGCAATCTTCCTCGAAGAATTATCAAGGTGCCTTCTTCCTCCATCTCGATCTTCCTCTTTTTCGCTCGATCCATATCGATTTCATACATAAACTTCGATTTTTTTTAACCCATTGATGGCTTTGATCACTTCATTCGATAGGGTTTATGATCTATTGCTACTTGTTCTGACTTCTGTTTAGCTGATAATTTTTCATGCTCTTTATTTTCTTATCTTACAGGAAACTCAACGTCTTCTCAGCGAACCTGGTAAATTTCCTCGAATTTTGTCTTAAATTGTTCTTTTCCTTTAGTCCCGTGGAATTTCGAGCTTCATTCCTAAGTTTGGAATACTCTGTGATATGATTTGAATTGTTGATTTCAGCATTATGAGTTTTTTTTATTGAAATTTACAGTAAGTTTCTGTTTGATGTATATTAGCTATGTTGGTAGTAAAGGTTTAGGAGGATCTAATGCTGATTAACATTGGTGCAGCGCCCGGGATAAGTGCGTCACCGTCGGAAGACAATATGCGATACTTTAATGTCATGATTCTTGGTCCAACACAGTCTCCTTATGAAGGTAATGAGCCCAATTATAAGATTTTTAGTAAAGAGGCAAATATGCTTACATTATTTACTTGTTTCTGTTGATCATCATATTTTGTGGTGTAAATTGTTGACTCCTTTATACTGAACTGGCCACTTGGCTGGTGTATTCTATTGGCTAAAGTTTGTCTTTGTTGCTAGTTTTTTATTTTGTTCCAGCATTTACTTGTGCATTAATTGGACCAAACTGATCTTTCCCCTCTAGTTTGTTCAATTCTCATCGTTTATATAGTCTTGAGCACCTATCTACCTTTTCAGTAGCTGCATACTATATGGACCAAACATGAAAACCGGCTAATATTACTGGACTAAATAATCCTGCAAAATATGAAGTTAACCTGACTAGTTGATAACACTACTGAAGGTGAGATCTGGGAACTGCATTTGGAAAATTTAAAGTAGTTACATATACTAACATTTGCAACTCCCGGTAAAATATGAGTATCACTGTACACGTGTTTGTTATTTATGTCTTAATGTTGTTTGGATCGTCAGGAGCATAGCAGAAAGCTGACTGCTCTTAGTTTAAAATGTTGAATATGTTGTCTCGTGAAAAACTGTTCCTAATAGATAGCATTCAGCTGCAAGACATCCATCAACCACCTTCTATTGTTATATGCATGTATGCAACATTCTTCTCTTTTAGCTTTTCTAATTTTTCCTTTGCTTTGTTGGATAGTGATTTAGATGGTGCCGCTAGAGGTGTATTTTGAAAATATATGTTCTGACTGCAGCACACTTCCGCCCCTTGGTTTCTCCCTTTTACCTAATATGCTTACCTTCTTTGTGTAGGAGGTGTCTTCAAGCTCGAACTATTTTTGCCTGAAGAGTACCCAATGGCTGCTCCTAAGGTATATAAACACATTAAGGATTGACAATTTCTCTGGCAATGGATGTTGACAATTTCCAGTTGATGTTCTGCATATTTGGTTCTTGTTATTGACACGGCTATTGCAGTTGTTGCATATGTGTTTTTCCTTGTTTCAATCTCCCCGTGCTAGCTATATTTGGCTCATTCTTTTTCTGTTGGTGTTGCATCTGTCTCCTGGTGGAGTGTTACATCTTCAATTTTAGTATGCCTTTCCGCTGGAAGATATAGTCTGATGTCTTTATATGTGGCAAGTTGTTGCGACATGTTAACTTCCTGATTTATAATTCTGGATTTGAAACTTCTCAGTTGTAAAAGCTTTGCTGTTTTTTTAACCCTGTTGATAGCTGTTATTACTGCTTCCTAAGTAAACATGTTAGGTGAAGTGTTTATGCAGTTTGCACTTCTTTCTTGATAAGGAAAAGAAGGTAAAAATTTATGCAGTTCATATTGTAATTTGATCATGATATTTGTTAATAGATGCTCAAGTTTGATATGAGATGCATAGACAAAGAAGCTCATGACAGTTGTAAAACTAGGAGACAATCTTATCGATCCAGGATCATGTTTCACAACTTTGTACATGTTGAGGTTGCTTTTCTAGGAGTACTTGTTATATGCAGTGTAAGGGTTGTGAAAATAGTATACTTGGGCTACCTGGATATTGGTTTTACTGGAACTATGTGTCAAGATACATGTTAGTGCTGGAAAAAATAAAGTACTAATGATCAAAATTATCAAAATTTTCTGATGTTTAAAGTCTGTTTCTATGTGGTAAGTGACAATGTGCAAATACCACTCGGAACTTCACCTAGAAATTTGATTTGAGCTCTCTGAAGAACTCTCTCTCTCTCAACCTAGCCAAAGGGCACATCCAGTGGAAAAACTCTCGTTCTTATTCAGAGTAGGAGAGACTCTCACTCTTATTTAGAATGGCAAGATCTTTCTGTTTGTAAAAGCTTAAGCTTAAGAGTTTGATCTGTAAGTAATTAGATGGGACTTCTATTCATTCTCTCTAACCTCCCACTTATTGCGACATCCCTTGCTTCTCATGAAACAGCTCTTCAGCGAAAGAGTAGAAGCGTGGTCCCCTTAGGTCAACCTGTCTGGCATGTTAGTCAAAAGTGATCTAAATCATAAAGGTTTCAGTAATTGTGTTACTGTGCTACTAATGTTTTGCCAATCCTATTATTCATAATATCATCAACGTTTAAGCCAAATATTTAACTCTTTTTTGCAAGGTTAAATATTTAGACCCAATTATATAACTGATCGATTTGTTTTGTATTATTGACTAGTTTGGTTCAGGATTCTGATTAGATTTTTCTTCTGGAAAATGATTTGATTGTCCATCATGATTAGGATATCAAATTAGCTGGTTGCTGTAGTGATAAGGAAAATTGGAGCTTGAGTTCTTGTGGTCTATTATTTTTGTTGCTGAACTGCTTTTCATGGTTGGCATCTTTTAATTGTCTTCCTTGTCTGATCTTAAATTTAAATTTCACTTTCATGGTTAAGGTTTAGTCAGACTGTTTTTGGCCGCAGTTGTTTGTATCTTTGAGTTCAACTCAGTCGCAGTTATGGTGCAGCTTTGCTTCAGTCATTAAACAAAATTGTAATGAGATTTATTATCTGGGAGTAGATTTTTCAACAAAAAATTTAGAATTCTGGTGGATGAGAAGGAATAGGTCTAAGAAAGCTCTGGTTTTGTAAAGAGCTGTTTGTCAAAGTTGGACATGCCGCAGCAAGTCTATGTTGGTTATTTTAGATATTTAAATAAATACGATTTAGGACAGTGATTCATACAGGCATGTTGTTGTGTGAGGGTTTCTTTGATTTATTACGCTTAGTTGGTATTCAGACTTACCCTCCATTGGATAATTGAACATAAAGGATGTCATGACCTTAGTTCTGGCGTGGACACAGTTACTCGGTCCTTAAAACATTAAGATTCCCTACTTCTGCAAAAGCTTGGAGTTATAGCAAAGACAATATCTTCAGGGGTCGTTCGGTAAGGTGTATTAAGAATTATGCTGAATAAGGTGTATTTGTAATACCGGCATTGGTAATGTTGGTATTACTTATGCTTCTATTAGTTATGTTAAGATTATTTCTAATGCATGTTTAGTTTGGTGTTTTAAAAACAACATTCATTGCATAATGTTAAAAATAACATTCATTGCATAATTTATTGTAAAAATTTATTTGTTTATAAAAATATCTCCACTAATATAATAGAAAGAATGTGGAAAAGGTTTTTGAGGGGCAATTATTTCTTTAATCATGCTAATGCATGCATTAAAAACCATTGTATTACTAATACCACAGTTTTTCATGTATTAGTTATACATAGCGTAATTGAAAAGTGTACCAAACAAGGTATGCATGCACAAAGCTAATGCATGCATTATCTTTTCTAATGCATCCTACGAAACGACCCCTTATTTGTTGTAGATGGATAAAGATGCTGAATCTGGGAAGACTGTCTGGGTAAAATGTTGCAATTTTTCCTGGGAACTAAACATGATCTTAATAGTTGCAGATATTATGTGCTTGTGCACATTTCTTTTTTTTTTATGCATTTAACTTGTTGTGAAGCTTTGCTATGCGTATAGTGTCTGTTAGTCATTGATTAACTTACATCCCAACAGGTTCGATTCCTCACCAAAATCTACCATCCGAACATTGATAAGGTTTGTCGTCTTTATCAACTATTTCATGCATGGATATAAGCCATAAAATACCTTGCTTATGTATGGCCTTTGATGTGAAGCTTGGAAGGATATGTCTTGATATTCTTAAAGACAAGTGGAGTCCTGCTCTTCAGATCCGTACTGTACTTTTGAGGTATTAAATATTTTTTCATGCTTTGAAATTTTTTTCTCCTCTGTCTTTGTACACCAAAAGATGCAAGGATGATGAATACTACGAAAATGAGAGCCAGACTAAGCTTTTAAGGTGTTAGAAGTATAAAAAGTTTACTCCTGTTTCAGCATTCAAGCACTTTTGAGTGCTCCAAATCCAGATGATCCACTTTCTGAAAACATTGCAAAGCACTGGAAGTCAAATGAGGCTGAAGCTGTTGAAACGGGTAAACTGTGTTCTGGTTTTTCTATTTACTGCTGCATTAACATCTCCTGGTTATGCAAATCTGTACGCACACATTTTCTTCAATCCTTAATTTGAGTTTCGTTTTTCTTCAATGATCCAGCGAAGGAGTGGACACGCCTATATGCTAGTGGTGCATGAAGGAAATAGCAATGAAAAATTCAAAAATAACAAAAATCATGGAATGTAATCTATTGACTGGCTTATCTATATGACAACTTCGGATGGCTGTTAATGGCTGAACTCTTCCAGTTACCACCCTCCATAATTGCTTCCCTGCCCTTGAAACTGTATAATTGGATGTGACACCGTTTGATTTTCTAATGTTCAGGAATGAACTTGTTACTACAAAACTGGATATGGTAAGGATTTTGTCACTGCCAGAGTATAGTTAAATGATTCAGATCTGGGGGTTGGAATTGGAAACTAGTGTTGCTGCAGCTGGTATCAACCTCCATAGATTTGTTTCAAGATGAATTTGCAAACGGAAATCTTAGTTTGACCTCTTTTTTTTCTAATCTCTTTCTTTCCCGACCTATTGTGCATTGCGTTTTCGGGTTCGTATGCTGCTTTTTCTCCTCTTTTTTCAGGTTAATTGTTTTTCTGTTCAACCTTTCTGTCCCGCCATTCCAATCTAATATGGGCACATAAACCCCAGAACAATGTGATACGAAAAGAATTTTAAAGTTAAATTGTTTCTAACTGTAGAAAGATGGTATTTTTTTTGTGACAGATTAAAAAGAAAAATGTGTCATATAAATTGAGATAAAGTAATTTGTAATATTAATTCATTATTTAAAGCACAATATGTATATTAACAAATATATGAAAGATATCGTGAATTGCAATTCTCCTTGTACAAACACGAGGAAAATTAAATTATTACGTAACATTCAAAGTTCACTTGGTCTGAATATTATATGAAGTGAATAGGTGAGTAGTCTCTCTATGATTATTTCTTTCGTCTTGAGATGTTTCAAATTGTTTTGATAATATTTCCTAATAGTAGTAATATCATTCTGTATCACTTCCACAATGTACAAGAATTCGAACTCATATAGTTATTGAAGCAGCGTTATATTTAGTCTATCAGATAAAAAGACTCAAAAAAGCATTTTGAATTAAGTTGCTAAATTCCGTGATCAATCAAATACGCCGTATGAAACAAATGAAGTATTTTGGTAAAGATAATATGATAGGAGAAGCTTTACTAATTTGTGCAGGTCATGTCATGTCAAAAAATTGAGCCGCAGATATGGGTAGGTTTGGTGGATCGGTTTAGTCCAGTTCAATTTATAATTTAATAAGTTTGGACTATAATTTTTGAAGCTCATTTAAAAACAACTCGACTTGAATAAGTCCGTTGGCCCGTGAGGCTTGAGTGAAGTAGGTTGGGTCTGCCTGTGTGAGTCAAATAAAAAATAATTAAAATAAACTATTACTGAAAATAACCAGAGCACTTCAAACCTAAAGTCTACTTAATCTATCGTTTTAATGGGTGAAATATTGCATTTAATTCTGTGTATTGTGATCTACTGAAGCAAAAGTGGGTTAGTATTTCTATTATCTAGATTATTACTTATTAACTGTTTAATTTGCTTGTTAATATCTCTATTTGATTCGAGGTGTTATCGTATCAAAAGTTATTTCGTTTCACAGATGTCCAACAAAATCATTTCTTATACGGTTGTATCCAAGATATTTGCATAGATTGAGAATGATTTCATTGAAATCATATAACTAAATCTTTACTTGAAACTAAACTTAAAAAATTATTATTAGAATTATTTTGTTTGTAGATTTGAGACTTAATTAACAAGTAGAAACACTATATAGTATTTTCTTGTAAATATTTACGTTTAACATCTTTAAATTATATTTTAAAAATATACTTTTTTAAAAAAGTGAACTGGTCCGGCGCGGTCCGTAGCCCACGTAGTAATGTGTTGGGCTTGATGTTTTATGGCCTGTCATTTTCCCATCAAAATGATGTGCCTGCCCTGCCCGACTTGCCAACTTCCAAAGCCCGACCTATCAATTTATTTATTGTACTTTTATTTTTGCTTCATTTTTTAAAAAATATCTCTTTTTTTATAATTTTTTATTTTTAATTTTACATGTGACATGTTTAAATTCACTAGATTAAAAGACACTTTTTTAATATATTTTATATACATTTAATTTAAGACTATAATTTTTTTTCACTTTTTAAAACTCTGTGTTAAATTAAAATTGTGATTCAATTCTAGCTTTACGTACTCCGTACATACATAACTCTCCCTCAAGCCAACCTACACTTTTGACTGGTAGTGTTTTTCTTAGGCTGTCTTGTAGCTTATATTTTTGTCTTTTTTCTTGTCCAAATCCCCCTTATTCTCTTTCAATTTGGCCTCCACCAATTTGTTTTCTATTTTCCTCTTCATGTGTATAACTTTAATATTTTGACTGTTACCGGTGCCTTGCAACATTTATGTCTCTGCTAAACTAATGTTAAATTATTATGTCCGAGTGATTATAATTAATTGAAGCAAAAAGACACACGTCACATACTGATTGGTTTGATATATCAAAACTATAACAAATAATTTTTCATCTATTTTCCCCTGCCGAAAAGGTATTTGTCATTTTCAGCCGCCCAATTATTTCTTTTAATTACATTTAAAAACTTATTCAACCATCGCTATTTTTTTTATTTCATCAAAATTGCGCAAAGATACCTGACTAATCGTTCTAGCCAGCCCAATTAGCCTTCTCAAAAAATTCATATAATCAATTTTAATTTTATTTATTGATATCTTTTTTCAATATTCAAGATTCAAAAACTCTTGTGTCCATTGCAAAGTCATAGAAAACTCCAAAAGAAAAGAAATATGACCTTTCGACTGACAGGTCGGAGCAAGTCGGCGCAAATATTGCACAATTTCATTGGAAGGCATGATTATTATTATTATTATTACTATGAGAGTGGAGACTGTTTGGAAGTTGGCAAATTAAATGCTTACATGTGACAATTTTACACAATTAAATAAAAAAGAAAAAAAAAAGGATAGAAATCTTAAAAGTGTAACCCTCTAGAAGAGGGCTCTTTACTCACCCACACCCAAAAAAAGCCGATTTCTTAGACAACTATAATGGGAATAAATTTGCAAGTACATGACCTTCAGAGTTATCTGTAACCCTCTTCGTCTATAATATTATTTCAGGATAATGGCTAAATTCTCTTTGAAACCAAATTATCTTAT
>JACEIK010003920.1:67121-88475 GCA_018107945.1 Datura stramonium
TTTGATTAATGAACACCTGTTCTAGAGCTGCCCCTACAAATAGTCTAGTACAACAGAACAGTCCTCTGTAGGGCCTAACAAAACTTGTTTACACCAAAAAATAGTACAAAGCTATGCAATTCATCTTCATTTTCTGTTGTTTAGTGCCCTCCTTTTCCAGATTGAGCCAATGGGTGATACGATGCTCGGCTTAGCTCTTGAATGTCTACACTTAAGCACACGTAAGCAAGGTGCAGCGTCCAGCCTGGTATCCTAAGCTTAAACAAGATTGCTAATAGTGTACTTAGTTTTATCTTCACCCCCTTCATCCATTTATAAGTTTCTGTGTTTGGTGCAAGGATATATTGCAATCTTTTAGATTCACTACCATAGTCTGTTTAAGAGTCAAGCTATAAAATTAAGTAATGTGAGTTTGTGTAGTTGTCGGGCACCTAATTAAGATTGTAACTACTTACTTGTAGTAAGCAAAACATAGTAAACTCTCATCTTATTAGTTCTCGAAAATAACACTGAGGCATTCAACTATAAATGGAGGCACTAAACATGTATAGAGCAAATAAACTAGATAACAACATTATATTGGGAATATATCAGCATGCAGGCAACTTATGAGACTCACCATTTGAGCTTGGGATCAGTGAAAACTGGACCCTTTTTCATGCATCCAAGGTATGTTTGTGTGTGAGGGCGCTCTTTGGCCAAGAGCAGTGAAAGGCGATCTGTAATGGAAAATTAAAGAAACTCAAGTACATCAAAATTATAGGACATGGTAAATGCATAACAAGAACCACAAGTAAAGAACATTAAGAATAGAGAAGCTTCAAAATTCTAGTTACCTGGCCGCAAATATATGTCGTCATCAGCTTTAACATAAAATTCCGAGTCATAAAGCGCATACGCAGCTTTAAAAAAAGCTATGCTGCAAAAACAACTTGACTCAGTATAGGTGACAAGAGAAAAAGGCGAAACTTATGAACGATGTGAGAGCAGCCAGAACTAACGTTTTGTATGGGAGCTTACTGTACTCTTCTTCAATGTCTAATAGTAAAAAATCATCATATTGTGCTACCTCTTTCCTAAGCTCTGCCATTTTGGATCGATCACTTGTTCTACCAATTACAAATCTAAAAGCCAAGCCAGTGGCTTCTTCTAACCTGCGATTTCATTTAAGTCAATTTAGCAAAGTATAGATTCATGATACGCACAGAGACCACTGACCAGGCAATACAACTGCATACAAACATAATGAATAAAGGAATAACATTGAGTTCATTTGTGAAATATCTGTTTCAGAGTTCTTAGTGAAAATAGGATAATGATGGCAGGAAAAACGTACAGTTCAATTCAACAAGAGCATGTTAAATTGTTATGTGAATAACTCAATTTCCACATGCTAAATTAAGAAAATGTATTCTAACCGCATGTCATACACATCAATTTATTCTCCACGATACAGGAGCAGATAAAATTAACTAAACTAGAGTTTTAATTTGATGATTAGCAGAAATACTACTCAGTAAACACTCCTAACACGTCAGGCTGAGTTTCAATAAATGCATATTTATTTAGATAATAAGAATTTCCAAATGAGGGTGATTAATCTCACTGCCATCACTTCCATTGTCTCTTGTTCTTGGCTAAGTTTGTATTGATTCGGCGTGGTTTTATGAAATCTATCAGCAGATCAACAAAGTAAAGATAACTTTTTTTTTATTTTACATTCATTACAATTAACAGAGAGAGAGAGATGTAGTAAAGTAATACTTTTGAAGGCCTTGATGATCAGAGGGAAACCAAGTCTGCCGCAATGACCGGCGACGGCCAGTTGATGCAAAACCGGTTTGGATCCCAACAAAACCCATAATTTTATGCCTCTTTTGCCCTTCATCTGAAAGCCCAGTATCTTTCCCCATAGCTCCTCCACTTGCTTCACTACCAGTTTTATCCCATACAACAGAAACAGATCGGGGTTCAGCATATTTACATTTAGACCCCAAAGCCTGCCTCGAAATTGCAATGAAACCGAACACAAACCCAGCTAGACCAATTAGGGAACAAAGGATCAGGACCTTCGATCTACGGGAGTACACGAAGGAGGAAGATGGCCAAGCATTGAAAGATTTAGGAGATGAAGGCATTGAAAAAGAAAAAAAGAATCGTAATCTTTTTTGGGAATTGAAAGTTGAAACAGAAATGGTGATTTGATTTGTGATTTTATATGTTTTTTCAAGAATCAGTAAGAACTAACACAGCACAACGGATTTACAGTTTACAGAGATTGAAAAGATGGGAGTTTAAGAAGGAGGCTATAAAGGAGAGGGAACAGAGAGGGGGGTGGGGGTTTTGAGGGAGACAGAGAGAGAAGAGGGAAGAAGAGCAAAAATTTTACGTTTCAAAAATGGTGGTGTCGGGAGTTGAGATTTAGCTCTCATTTTTGGAAGTTATACTCTTTGTTTGTTTGTTGATTTCCTGTACAAATGTTAGGTCGTCTTTCTTTTCTTTTTCTTTTCTTTTCCTTTCTTTTTGGTCCTCTTACCGTAATCCTAGCCAGCCGGCTTAGACTTTTTAAATACTTTTAAGTGAATTAATTTTTGGATTTTTGAAATTTTTACTCAAAAAACTTTAAAAAGAAGTTGAAGTGAAATGCATATTCAAATACAAATTTTTAAAACTTTAAGTTTAAAATTTATAGCTAAATGAAAGCTTATTAATTTCCTAATCTAGAAAGGAGATAGGGCAATTGGCTTAAGCAGCTCGATAACACCATAAGCAACAGAGATATTAGCATTGGCCTTATCGAAATCATTCCAGTTCTCAATGAAGCTTATTTTTGAGACGTCAATGTTGAAATTTAAAGCGAATTATAAAAAAAAATAGAACTTAGTTTGAAATTGCAATCGAAGAGTAAAAATAGTATTTTGTTCAAATTTTTAAAAAAATTAGGACTTCATTGACATATTAATCAAAGTATTTAACAAAAAAAAACACACAATCAAATTTATTTTTGATTTAATATAGCTAGCCCTTTAGACTTGCCGGAATATTTCATTTACACATTTCAACTAAGCCATTTTTCAATTGAACACCTCAATTCCTAATAAAATGTTCCAATTAGAACTTTCGATCTAAATTTTGAAAAGACTTTTGCATGTGCTTTCATTTGTCTATTTGATAGATAAGATTATTAAGTTAAATATCATCTCGTTTAATTATAAGCAACAATCTTGAGTAGAAAATAATTGGGGTTTTACATGTTATCGAGGCGAACACATATAATGTTTTGTAGGGTTATAAATTATCTACCTAATAGATGAAAATGAGAGCACACACAAAAAATTTCCAAACTTCAAATCGAAAGTGTCTAATTAAAATGTTTTATTAGAGTTGAGATGTCCAATTGAAACATGACTTAGTTCAAATATGTAAATGAAATATCATGATAAATTTAAGAGGCTGATTATGTATTAAGCCTTTACTTTTTCAAAAACAATACTTCATTGAAAGCAGCGAAATAGCACTTCGTTGTTCAGTGAAGTACAAAAAAGGAAATAGCACTTCGGTGAAAAAACAGCGCGTGTTTTTTAAAAAAAAAAAAACAAGACGACAATAGTATTTCACTGAAATATTCAGCACAATATTTTTTTAAAAAGCACTCCATCGAAATTATTTAAAAAAGAAGAAAGCACAAAACACTCGGTTGAAATAAGCGAAGTACACATCTCCGTGATGGTAGTCCAGTTTATTGATTTAGAGAAAGTGTTATGCTTATGTATCTTCAAAGAAGGAAAAAATAGAGAGCAAGTAATTGTCGAGCAAATCATATTTTGGTGACATGGTGAATTTTTCATTTTCCGCATCTCTTTGGTTATTTTCATTTTCACAAAAGTCCACCGGTGTTGTAGGCACAAAAATTATAAATGATCAACGTCATTTCCCATTCCCTTGCAATACATTAACATCTAAACAATAATGGCTTTCCATATTTATCTGCAAATTATCTACTCTACACCCTACTTCCCCATGGCTGATATACGTCAGAACCGGTTCCTCTGAGAGTTTTGAGCACTCACCAGGCAGAGTGTCAACAACATACTGGACTTCCTCTAACTGCAAATCATTTGAGTCTGGCAGCCTGGTTTCAGTTTGATGCTCCGGATTAATTGTATTTCCTTCACAACCTTGTGCAGGCTCTGGAGCTTCTATATCACAATTCTTGTTGTCCACGTACCAAATAGCTGATTCCTTGCGGGGAGTCATGGAACATTGACCAGCAAGATTACTACCACCTTGATCATCACAGAATTGCAAACTCTCGGACTGAGGTGGGTGTCCAACATCAGCTCCTGCATTGGCATCTTGAGATGGCATGCAATGTTGCATGGGCTCAATAATGGTGAGGCCATCTTCGTGGCAGGATACTGTTTCTCCCCGATGAACTGCTTTCAAGAGTGAAACATATCAATTACAGTTTTTAGCATCACACCAGTTTATAGTGTTTAAGAAAGAGAAGGTACTTTAAAGTTGAAGAACATCAGACACTAAATACTCACCACTCTGTTGATCTGCATCAGCAGCTTGAAACAGAGACTTCTTCAACCATACAGTTCCAGGGAACACCATGAGGTTGACATGACTTAGACTTCGTTTTTCACAATCTTCCAAGGGTTCAAAGCCAAAGCCACAAGTCCATGTTTCCACTAAACCTGGAATAGCTGATATTACAAGTTTCTCAACCTTGAACGACTTTAGCATCTGGAAGCCATGATCAAAGGGAAACTAGTAAGCATACATGGCAAGAAGGGAAAGAAGGAAACAAGCAAGGGGTTTCATTATGTATATTGGCATTTTAAACATTTATGTTAAAATAATTCAACACTTCATATAATTTTAATGCCTTTATTTATTTTGTATTTTCACTCTAGAAATCCACGGGATTTATGCCCATTTCTGGGGCTTATGTCCCACTCTATGCTAAGTAAAACACTCTGTGTGGGACCCCCCAGCATTTAAAATTCTGCTTCCCGGTCAAATTACCTCCAGTATAGAATTTAGTAGGCGCCTGCACATTCCCTGGCGGCGGTATTTACTGCATGTTGCAATCAGAGGCATCTCAGCAACTGTTACTCCATGAATCCTGCATAAGAACCAAGTTCTGTTTCAGAGAAAGATTTGTCGTGGCAGAATTAGTGACACCGTTTTATCAAAACAGACGGCAGCCACAGCTTGCTAGTCATAATCAATGATCAAGGATATGGGAACAAAGTCTAACTCTATAACTCCTTTTGGCATCCCAACATAGTAGGATTGGATAGCCATAGTTTAGAAATTTATATATTCGACAATGCTTAAAGTATCTTTCCTCAAAGCACCTTCGGTAACAAACATGAATGCACCAGTTATACAGAAACATCCAGACGAAAAATGTTGAATCCAAAAATACCTAATTGTCTACCAAGCACAACTAACAGAACAACCTAAAATGCATATGCAATATGCGCATAGGCATCTGATACTAAACCACTGCCTAGCCTCACTTTAAGAAGCTGACAGGCAAAAACACTTCTAATACTCGCAAGACAAGAAAATATTTGATGCATTTCAAATTGAAAGGTCTACTGTAAGAAACACAAACATAGCATACAAACCAAAAGATCAGATCAATATTAAAGTACTTGTAGGAAGTTTCAACTGCAAATGTACCATATTTCCTTCTAAAATTCCAAATACAATAACACTAATATATTTCTTTTCTTTAAAATGAAAAAAAGAAAACATGCTGCAAATCAAAGGTAAAAGAGCACACAGCAAATCGGAAAAGATGCATATGTTCTGAGAATATCTACAGTGCCTTAGAGGTATGGAGTTCATAGAATAAGTAATGGCAATAGACAATTTCATTCAAGATTGTAAAGAATTACCTTACTGATGCCACAGCTACTGATATGTCATCTTTCTCCAGGATCATCGTGTAGAATCCATGATAATTCAATCGTGCAAATTGTGATCTGTAGAGATTTTAAGGATCAATCCATCAGCACCAATTAAGTGTTTGTATTTTGTAATGTTGATACGAACATAGTCAAACGACACCACGGATGCAGGAATAAATGCACCTTTTGATTTGGCTCATTGAATAGATGAAAACTTCATCCATTTGTCTGCATAGTCATATATTCATTAGACCATAATGCTTCAGATAAAATTGTTCTCGTGATGGATACACTGACGCGACAAATTTAAGGTGAGGTGTCATGGTGTAAGTTATTTGCGAATGAAACGGTCCTGATTGACGAGACTCGTGGCGGCGTTAACGCTAAACTGGAGGTCTGGAGATAGATCCTTGAGTCTAAAGGGTTCAGACTGAGCAGGAGATAGAATACTTGGAGTGCAAGTTCAGTAACCTAAAGCATGAGGCTGATGTGGAAGTGAGGCTTGATACACAGGTAATCCAAAAGAGAGAAAGTTTCAAGTATCTTGGGTCTATTATCAAGGAAATGGAGAGATTAACGAGAATGTCACTCACCCAACTGGTGCAAGGCAGAGGAAATGGAGCCTTGCATCTGGAGTCTTGTGTGATAAGAAGGCGCCACCAAAACTTAAAGGCAAGTTCTATAGAGGGGTGGTTAGACTGTTGTATAGGCGGAGTATTGTCCAGTCAGGAACTCTGACGTTCAGAAGATGAAAGTTGCAACAATGAGGATGTTCAATGTTTGGATATACTAGGAGAGATAAGATTAAAAATGAGGATATTCGAGATAAGGTGGAAGTGGCTTCAATGGAGGACACGATGCGAGAAGCGAAACTGAGATGGTTTGCGCATGTGAAGAGAAGATGCACGGATACCCTAGACCCAAGTGCAGAAGTGTGAGATGTTGACTATGGATGGTTTCAGGAGAGGAAGAGGTAGACTGAAGAAATATTGGGAAAAGGTGATTAGACAAGACATGACATAGTTTCAGCTTACCTAGAACATGATCTTAGACAGGAGGTGTGGAGGACACGAATTAGGATAGAAAATTAGTAGGTAGAACTTAGAAGTGTGTTGTCTTGGCGTTCGTTCATATTAGTAGATTGCTCCTGTAGTTTCTCGTTATTTGATTTCTATTACTATTTGTTATTCCTTGTACCTCAATTCTTGTATTGTTTTGTTGTAGTTATGTGTCGTTACTATCTATTGTTTCTGTTATTACTTGTTGTTTCTTGTACTTCTGCTACTTCTTTTTCTAGACTACTTTGAACTAATTTTCCTTGAGTCGAGTGTTTATCAGAAACAGTCTCTCTACCTGTATCCACCCAAAACTTCACTTTGTGGGATTACACTAGGTATATTGTTGTTGTTGTTGAGAACTGAATGAACAAGACATGCTCGGCATAATGCCTCATCTATGCCTATCAGCAAAAACTACTCATAGGCAGTAGCTAGTCTCACAAACTGCTTTAAAAGTAATACAGTGGTAAGTATTTCCGTCTGTCACACAGACAACCCGGGTTTGATCACAGCAACGGCGAGTTAATTTTTACCAGTCCCCACTTGTGGGATAACACTGGGTATATTGTTTTTTGCTTTAAAAGAATGTGGAGGAATAAGCGTTAAGTGATATACCCAACCACACAGGTAAGCGCAGCAGTATCCCAAGATAGAAAAGAGTTGACAGCAAGCAGAAAAACTCACCCCCAGCTGTATATCACATGGGGTATCATATCTATGCCAGTTCTTGGATCCACCATGGGAAGAAAGCACTCCTCCATTATCGTAAGGGCAACTGCTAACTTTGAGTTGCATTCTGCCTTTAAAGCAATAAACCGCTGAGCAGAATGAACTCTATGGTCACCATGAATGCACCTCAGAAGAGTCCACGAAAAGCCATCAGTCAGAAGATTAATGAACCCAATGCGAGAGTGAAGACCTTCATAAACCTGCAAAAGAATATAGCTTAAGTTTTTGAGAAAGACAACTAAAATAATTCATAGTCAAGCTTGCAATGAAAATATTTATTTCAGCAGAATTTTCCATTCCTAGATTTTGTGTTCTCATCTAAAACAGCACCACCTCGGGGGACTAATTACTTAAACAATAGATTAACCACGCCAAAGTTTCATTCTCCTTTATTAAAGGAAGTTTGCATCAGGTTTGTCATATCTTCTCATTACTCAAAATCTTTGGTCAAAAGATTGAATTATATACTCCATCATGATGTCATCCCTAACGACTCCAATTAACAGCAGCAGCCATCCCAAGCATTTTGCTAATGCATATGAAAAGCTTTCAGATACTAGGACTCTAGGAGAAGTTCAAATAAATAAATATGATCAAGTATTTCAGACCTCAAGGAAACGAGAAGTTTTACTTTATGTCTCACATGCCAAGTCATACTTGTATGAGACATTTCTGTGATTGATAAGTGTCTAATATGGATCCCACTTTCCAAGCAAAGACAAATACAGAATAGCCTGTCGTCATTCCTTGCCAGACTTTTCCCTTCTTCCTTTATCTTCTTCCTTGCTCTATTCATTTTTTTTTTAGAATTGGTAACATTAGTATTGAAGGCACTAGGGCAGTACTGAAGCCATAATTACAACGAAATTTCCAAAACCAACGAAATCTCCACAAGCCATAATTCCTTGCTATATTCATCCTCCATTAATTTCACCTTCATATCTGTTTTTCTATTTTATTCAATGTATTTTTACGCAATAAAATCATAAACTATGCCTTCAGTTCTTCGTTTTTATGACATGATTTAGAATTATTTTTTTATTCTCAAGGGCTTAATTTTGAAGAACGAGTGATTTTGAACTTCAATATGATTTAATTTCGAAAAAATTGGGTTCGTGAAAAAAGAAGAGTACATTGTTTTGGAAGTCAAAGAAGGTTCTGTTTTCATCAATTCTTTCCTTGATTGCTCATCCAAAACTCAATTTTTAATATGTTATCAAGATATTTCATCACTAAAACATTGAAATTTGGCAGCTATGATCTTATACTTTTAGCAAGAAAAATTTAGAATTAATTTTTTATTTTTTGAACAGGAATTAATTTTTTATTTTCTGAGATGGGTTCTTGAAGAATGCCTCTTTGAATTATGGATATGATTGAAATTGTGAGAAAGCTGAATTTTTATGCAGTAGATTTTATTGATTGACACGTGTGTAATGTGCAGAGTAACAACCACTGTTGTTGCTTGAGAGAGGGGAGAGAATTGGTACAGGTCACCGGAGGAGAAAGGTGGAAAAGTTAAGAGTAGTGCTGATAATGTGGGGCCCACTGTGCCACATGCTAATATATAAAAACCCTCACAAAGTATGACTTGGCATGTGACATATAGAGTGAAAATTTTCCAAGGAAACCATCAAGGAGAAGACTTAATAGGGTGAAGTACTTTCATGATAAAATCAAATTCACTTGTCAAAGAAAAAGATCTAGCAGGTGAACCTAATCCAAGACCACAGAATTGAGAATAGTACTCTGGCAGTGAAAAACAGATGTTTTTTGATATTACTATACATGGTGCAAGAATTTATGTTCTTAGTTTAGCTGTTACTTCTATATAGACCTACTCATATGATACACCAATGATATAACAATCATAATTCATATCACATTCTCCTGCCAAGACAAATCACATGCGGAACTAATAACCATCAGATAGCACTTCAAGACTCCACATTAAAACCTTCAAAGAGTCAAAAATATGAAAAGTTGATTTGTTTGATGTAAATTGCATCAGGGATTTACTTCATTGAGCAAGCTTGTTTTATAATAAAAAATGTAAAGCTGAGATGTCGAGCTCACCTCCTGACAGCTTTCACTGCAGAACCACGTATCAGAGGCCTGTCCACTTTTTGTAATCCTTAGATTACTGCATGTTTCATGATCTGTTCACAAATCATCCAAGCAATCAAGGCATTTAGTAACAGAAAAACGAAGAAACTTATGGGAAGGAAGATATACTTATCCCGCCCCAATAACTGAACAAATGTGAAAAAAGATAATTCTCTGATTGAGGCTTGTGAAGTTTGCCAAATGGAAAATCTTAGTATTATTTGAGGTCATGCATTCTGGTACGAAGTGAACACAGAGCTCCAACACCAATATTTGGACAATTTCAGGCTGCAATGGGAAAAGAATAGAAACCAAACAAGTCAAGTTCATGGGAGAACGCACATTTATGTTCACACTGTGAACATTTTAATCCGCCGGGGGAACTCAATGCTTCACTATATTTAACCACGTCCCCACATTTCGGGCAAGTGCACTGTGGACAATACCAACTCCCTTCAGGAAGCTCCTGAAACAAGTAATAATAAAGTTAATCTAAGAGAATTTATATCTCTTGTCCGGTGTCATTAAATAAAATTCAGTGCTCAACTTAATATGATACACAACAAAATCAAAGGAAAACCAGGCCATATGAATGGATATGTTATTTTAGAAGGATCGTACATCCATGCCTCACGTAGACACGGAAACCAAAAGAATATTGGTAAATAAATATAGCACAAGTTTATAGAAAAAACATGGTACGACTAACGAAAATGGCAAAAAAGCAATAACAACAAAGTAAAACAAATAATCAAGAAGAAAAGTAAAAATAAGTAATCAAACCAATCTGAATCAGAACCTCACTCGCTACCATTAATTTTATGATTTTATCAGTTAAAAAGTGACTTTTCATAAAGATCACAAAAGTGAGTTAAGTCACAACCAAAAGTTAAAACACCATCAAACTAGAACTAAGAGAAGTACCAAAAAGCTGGTCAAACATAATCCCATCGGACTTAAAACATGGCAACAAATGTCAACTAAGCGAGACATCAACAAATTACAAGGAAAGACCGACGAAATAAAGGGCTTGCACCCTCTTTAGCCTCCATGTGGAACAGGCAAAGAGCATGAAAAATTCTTGAAAATAAACAAAATCATAAGAAACATTTTGCCATTAATTTGCGTTTATAGCATTGCTAATAAAGCCAATTGACTGACTGTCATAACTCTCAAGGAACTTGTAGACAAAAATTAATGCGGAAGATTAGGATGGGAAATAACAAGGAAAAGAAAGTCCATTCAGACCAAATTGAATCCTCATCATTTCTCTCAAACCACAATGGCCTAATATGGGTCATGATCTCTATGCCACTTATTTGTGAGAACTTCTCTTTGTGAGTCTGTTTGAATTGGCTTATTTTAGGTGCTTTTACACCAAAATAACTTTTAAGCACTTTTGTAGTGTTCGGTAAAATAAAAAAGTGTTTTTACGCCAAAATAACAAAAATAAGCCAAAAGTCATAAGCCATCCAAACATGCTCTATGTCTAAGATAGTAGATTGGAATCATTGATTGCCCAAGAACGGAAGATCAATTTGCACCAGATCAGGGTTGCGAGGCACGATTTCAACAATTCTTTAACAAGCTAAAATAAACAGGGAGCAGAATTTCGTTAAAGGTTTAGTAGGTTTATTTATGGGCTTCCGCACTATTCTTATTTCAAATTAGTCGTATTTACTTTTTTCAAAAAAAAAAAGGGCTAAGAGAACCATTATGGTGGACAAAATACAATCTCTTTACATATGTGTTTGATCGCTTTTATACACAAAAGACAAGGAAAACCTTGGGTAAATTTATATTGGAAGGATTTGAAAAATATTCCTTACATAACTTATGCAGTATTTGTTGGTCAAGAAGAAGAAAGGGGTAATCAACATACACCGAAAGATCCTCGGCTCAACAGAGAAAGGAGGAATTAAAAATTAGAGACTCAAAATTAGGGATAAAGGACAGAACTATGCGAAAGGTTCAAATTTACCATTGGGTTAAAAAAAGTAATTCTTAATTGCAGGACACGTGGCATCACCAGGTGCTAAGCTTCCACTGTTGAAAGTAAGGGCAAATTTAGCCCATTTTAGTGAAGACAAGCACATATTTGAACCCAACTAAACAGAGGCCAAATATGTTCCGTTTCGCATAGTTTATAGAAAATTTGACCCTTTCCCCAAGAAAAAATAATTCACGCATAATGTTATGCAGCGTTTGGTTAGCGATACTAGATAATACCCACATTAAGTTATTTGTGTTATTTTATGGAGGATAGAAGAAATAAGAATTCATGTTTAGCATACAAGGATTAAAGTATTAAAGACAAAAATGTTATTAAAGAAAGTAATTCATGTACAATAATCCCATCATTAACAACCCTCCTTATAAAAACAATCCCATCATTATTGATCACTACATAACCAACTCTACATTGTTAATATTAGCATAACAATTCATTTATAATTATTCATTGCATGATCCCAAAAGAAATAATCTCCACAGAAGTAGCATGTTAACCAAACACCTCTAAAGACAAGCAGAACTTATCTGCTTATTCCAGAAAAAGTATACTCCATTTTAGCATAACTTCAACAATCTGTTTGATAGAATAGAACTAGAACAATTTGTTGTTTCTTCTCGGGAAAATGCCAATAGTAACAGAATTCGGCGTTGAGAACTATCTTAGGACCAAGTATAAGTATCTCATAGGACTACTAGATAGATAAATTTTATTAACCTGTTAACTTTATACATTACTGGACATGTTGTTGTTGTTGTTAGCTTTATACACTAGGATTACAAGTAATTCACTGAATATAAGACGAAATTTTACAGCTGATCAATCTGTAAATATCATAATAATATCGAATGCAAGACCAATTTTGACGCTGATCCTAAGATGTTCAGCAACAGAAATAGAAGACTTCAATTTTTTTTGTTAAAGGAATAAGCTTTGAAAAACTATTAAGTTCACCTTCCATATATCAAAGAAGTTACATACAGATTAAAAAAATAAAAAAAAATAAAAAAAGCATCAAAGGACTCTCGTCTTTGCACCAAAACAGTCCTTTTCTTTATAACCGAGAAATCCCTGAGGATCCGTGGCACAAATTCGAAACTCGGTGGATAATGAGTCTGTCCCTCTAACTCTTATACACTTAAATACCCTGATTTCACTGCGCAGGTTTCGAACCTGTGACGCATGTATAATCCATACATCACACATTGCGCTATCACCACTAGAGCAAAGCACTGGGAAACTTTGCACCACAAGTGTCCTTATACGCATAAAGCAGTACAGGATATTATTTTTTTTATAAAGCGAATATTATTTGTTAATTTTACAACTATCCTATATAATATGAACACATCTTTCTTTTAACTTCTTCAAAGGGAAGCAGTCCCTCCATCCAACATTTTTTAACACATTACTTTTTTGATGTCCCTAAATGGAGTCCACATTTCAATAAGAGACTCACAGTAACTTTTTGACCTTCCAACATAGCCTCCAATACACGTAGCATTGACAATTTTAAGCTTCTATAAAATGGTACAATTGAAAACTTAGGGCTTTGCCAATGTCAAACACCTATTAAATCATTAAATGCATGTTCTTTTAGAACTCAAGCTTGCCAAAGATGTACTATATTTAGGTCATGTAGGGAGTATTATCTGCAGAATTTTCCAGACTTCAAACACCTATTAAACCATTAAATGCATGTTCTTTTAGAACTCAAACTTGCCTTTTCAGGCAATATTCATTTTCATCCCTTGAAAGGATCAAAAACATCCTTTTCTACAGTATATAAGATGCCTACTATTTGCAAGCATCTGCCGATTTTGCATAGGGGAAAGAGATAAAAGAAACAAAAATATGGAATGAAGTAGAAACGCTGACATCAATTACTAGGTGTACCAGCTATGGAAGGCTACCTGCAAGACCAGCACCATAGTAGGGCGCTTAGAAACAGGATTATTCTCTTTCGGAACCCAATACAGGATGATGCTATTTTGACACTTGTGGTGCACACATGCTAAACCTCACTGGGTTGCATAGGATTCTCTCTTATTCTTTTTCTATAAGAGAAAGTAATTGTGTTCATACTAGCACTAAATTGGTAATATCCTGGTATAAAGTGGAATTCAGGCCATTAAGAATGGGGGAACCCATAAGTTCCATAATACAATTTAAATCATGTGCAACTTCTCTTCTACACCAAGAAAATAAAATGCATATTCTATAGGTATTTAAATTTTATAAAAGACGAGGATAAAGCTTTGTCCTTAAAACATCTATGATTTCTTTCTAACCATCTCGTTCAAAATATACATAATGGTATGATTTCTTTCTAACCACATTGTCACACATGAAAAACTCTTTACAAAATATACCAACAAAATGCAAAATATACATAAAATCGAAGAACAATAGCACACTGAGGTAGGTGTACGAGAGTTTAGCGCATCAAATGCAATCTTCTCTGCAGTGGAACGTCTGTGGTTGTCCTATTTTAACATGATCAACGACAACTTCAAGAGGTCGATTACTCTTCCTCAAAATCAAACTTAACCACCACTATATGTTGGTCATTGAGGGTGTCCAAGGAACCTGTAGCTACATATGGGATAGCTGATTTAGAAAGTTAAAAGTTGATGCTGGCTGTTCACCAGCACTCTGATGATAAATCACATCAGAATTTTTTAAAGAATAAGACGGAGTACAAACTGTTTCAGAGAGTATATTTCCTTCCTAGGGGAAAAATACTTTCACAATATAATGTCAGCTAAAACCATATAAGAACCCATGCATAAAGCGCAAGGACAGATTTTTGACATCATACAATTTACAAGTGGATTAAACTTAAATGTTGAGCAAGAAAATTATGTATCAAGGCAAGATATAAGTATAAACTGACTCGAACAAGTAAACCAAATGAAAAAGGTCAAAAGACAAACCTGTGTGAACAAACAAGCTAGATGAAAAGTAGCTGGACAATTATCACAACAGATCAACTCGCCACCATCACCACATCGCCCACAACTGTCATCATTTTGGTCTCTTTCCTCAGCTTGGGCAGTTTGAGAAACAGCTCTCCGTGCCTTGTATTCATCTGACCAAGCCTCAAGCTGACATAAGGTGAATGGCTTACCATACTCCATAAAAAGATTCAAACAGGGACGATTGAGCTTAGAACCAGCATGACTTTTGAACCCAGAGATGGATAGCACCTTATCACAGCAATTGCACAATATTCCATCAGTGGTAATTAAGCCGGTTTTTACCACAGAATCATCCTTCAAATTCCGGTACTGGATCACTTCATTTAGGGAAACAACCCCAGAATGAATTAACCAGGATAACACGGTCCTTGAGGCAAAGGTAGGCCATTTTGCGTCGGCAAAGTGCTTTCCACCCTTGTTGAGGCTACGTAAAAGCAACTTGCAACCACTTTTCTGGCTTTTCCTTTTCTTTGGAGGTTTGATTTTACCAGAGGACCTTTTGTTGCCAGATCTGCATGTCTTGTTTCTAATTACAGCTGAAATTAAGAGATCATCATCGCTAAGACGGCATGTCTTGCGTTTCTTTGACCCAATTTTGCGCTTGCTTGTGATTACTTTACATTCTATATTTCCTCGCAAAGGGTTATCATCATCAATATTCCCAGAGTTGAACCCCTTCATATTCACATTAAACTGACTCAATTGCTTAGAACTAGCCGATGTCTGCCTAAACTTCTTGAAATTGCTCTGTTCAGTATTTTCCTGAGACTCTGAAGAACAGAAGGACAGCCCTTGATGACCTCTAGCTCTCCCCAGGTAGTCTACTAAATATCCCTTAGCTCTTGAATGTATTTGTGTGCCAGATCCACTGGCTTCATGAAATCCACTCTTATTATAAGATGGATCAAACTTGTCATCTTGGTAACCATTAGTAAATTCCATTTCTGATAACTTTTTTGATTTCTTCGGGGCCTTCCTTTTCAAGACTGAACTTTCTGCATGAGGTATACCATTAGAAATTATTGTCAGAGATTTGGTGTCCATCATATCACTGTTTCTATGGTTTGAATCAAACACCACGGGCTCCTTGAACATGGACCCCACCAAATTGGGAAATTCTCTATCGTCAAGACCACTCACAGGTACATTTTTGAAATACAAATCATCGACATGATCAGAACTCTTAACATCACTGCTTGAGAAGCTTCTATTGCTATCTTGCTGAGTAAGAACAGTATCAGATCCCCCAATCGAGGTTGGTGCATTTTCTGAACTAATAGGAACTTCAAACAAACAAGATTCAACATGCTCACTGGTGCTTTCAGATCCACAAGCTGGTAAAGGAGCTAATTCCAGTACATCATTATCATTTTCCAAGAGTTTCCGGTATTTATTAGCACCCCGACTAACAGTCTCCCTTAAGCACATTGATCTTTCATTAGGATAATAATAAGATACGCCATTCAGATATTTGCCTTCACCCATCTGTGACTCTGTAAAGTTGAGAGAACTTTCATCACCATACTCCTTGTGGATCCATTTATCTGTCTCAAGACTTGTCAATGCACTATCCGAGACGAAAGAAGAGCTGCAAGGCTGATTCTGCAAATTCCTCTCCCCTAACAGGTTTCCTGCGTCATCTACATTCTTTAACCTGTTATTTTTAACAGGAGTGCTGGCCAAAGTCATTTTGGCTTTAATTGTCTTTCCTTCTTTGAGAAAGCGCAGTGTCTTGTCAATGAACACCACAGTTGCAAAAGGATCGAGGAGACTCCAAAGCCAAGCCAATGCAGAAGCTGTTTCCAAGGTATCCAGTTTTTCTTCAATCTCCATCACTGTACCTGAGAGGTCACTCAAAAATTGTGTCATATCAGACCACAACCTACAATCCTTTTCTGGAAAAATACCATCTGCATAAGTAAACAAACTCTGTCCACACAAGGTCCAGGCTCTCCAGAATTCACGGATTGGTCTTCCTTCAGGTGACTTGTAAACATACTCACCAATTCCATGAAACTTATTATTTCTTTTACGCCTCCCTATTTTCCATCCTGCTGCTCTGAGCAAACGATGGATGTGGTACCGGAGAAGAGGGCGAGGGTCATTTGGAGAATCCTTAATCGTTAACAATTCAGCTTCATCCAGTTCTACAAAGCAATGGTCCCTCCACTTTGGCTTGGTTGGTCGGAGAATTCCTGATGATTTTGCAGCACTGCCAACCAAAAACTTGGTTGCATAGCTCTCCTGAGAAACAGGTGATGCAATTGCTTTACCAACTACATCCTTCCATCCATTTCCTTCTATTTTAGATGATCTTAATTTTGATGAATCCATTTCCCCAAGCACGTGACTTTTATCCAGCATGGTATGCCGCTTCTGCAAATAAGAACTTGATTTAACACCTTGATTCGAAGATTCAACTATATGACATATCACACTCAAAGAAGGGCAGGAAGAAGGTTGCTGAGATATATCTGCAGGTACTCCATCCAAGGAGGCTAATGGTTCAGATTCCTTCTCCACATGACTATTGGTTAGCTCTTTTTCACAAGGGTCTTCTCTAGAATCTTCCTTTGTGTCATGAGAATCGTGACGTAGTGTCAAACCGGAATTTTCACCACACAAGTGTCCAGGTTCATCTGTCTGACTAGTAAGGTCGCCCTCAAAATTGATCATTCCAGTAACAAGACACCTTTTGGTACTGCTCTCATTTCCGAAGAACACATCTGCAAATATTTGTGTCTCATTCACTGATCCATCAAAGCCATCATCACGCAGACCTTCAATGTCTTTGTTGAACAGCATCTTTGCTGAATTATTACTTTTCCACAATCCTAAAGTTCTTCGCGTATCCGTGGTCAAATGTTAACCATCAAAAAGGAATGAAAGACCAGCACCGAGTCTCACTACAAAATAAATCTCATCGTTGGGATGATCTGTGGTCTGGAGATATAATATCCACTTCTATGCTTCTGCACAGTAACAGAAACACGAAATTCTAAAAAATTCATAGCAATGCAATAATTCATATCCATGACAAGTGAGTCCGCAAGCAGATCTCTTCCTACACTAAATTAATGCAATTCTGAAAAATCAAATCCCAATTGCTTTTTCACACCAAAGCCCAGAATCTTATTTAACCACAATGATTACTGGCCTGTTGCCCCCAATATCAAGGTTAGATTATCATTTCTATCACTAAGTCATAAGCACGATACAAAAGAGTCCAGATGGAGGGGGTTGGAATAATTAGTATGGAGCAAATAGAGTTTCTGAACCAAGGAATGTGGTGTTCCTGTCTGATTTCTTCAGAATTACAGACCACAGTGGACGTTCACCTATTGCAGAGATGAGGCTTGATCATTATCATGGAAAGGATGTCATCTAAGACGTGTTTCACTTCATGAAAAGAAAAAAAATACTAAATCATGTAACAGGCTTAATCCTATAAGAGGCAGCTGTCTTAATAAGTAAAGAAAGCATTGCTGGAAGCATCTGAAACCAATGAGGGAAGATGAAAGGTTTAACAACCTTCCAGGTTAAGAAAAACTAATTATTCCTAATCATGGCACGAAATCAGTGCATCAAAATCAAGCCTTTCTTTGTTTGTGCGGTTTGTTTGAAGTTAAAAGTAGACATTAGTTACAGTGAAATTCAAGAAGCCTCATAGCATTATAGACTATATACCTTTTTTTCCTTTTTTGGTTAAGTGTTAGGCTATACAGAATTTAGAAAATAGGGAATTTTGGGTACTCAAATACTGCCTTTCCTAATTTGATCCATTTTCATCATAAATGTATAACAGAAACAGAAAAAACACGTCAAATTATAACAGAAATCTAACAAGATACACATTGGTTTAAAAAAAAAAAATCTAACACATACAGGAAGAGTGGCTGCTGGAGAAAACCGTTCCGAGTAAGCAAACATACACGGAAATGACAGAAAAAGAAAACATACAAGTAACGATTTCAACTATAATTCAGCAAATTCAATCAAACCACGCACAAAATTCAGCAACTTTCCGGATCCAAAAAGGCGAATCCAAGGAGATAGATATCAAGTATCCAATAAACAAAAACAACAAATCCGCTATCGCGCCGCATGCACCGCTCATTCGAGAAGAAAGCAGAATACTAACCTGACCTTGGAAATGCATTTCGTTAGGGTTTTTTGGGGGCACCGCTGCGGTTAAGGACGAAGAGGATCTGAAGATAAGGTCGGTAAGCGGTAAAACTTTACCTTCATATCGTCATAAAACTCACAAGTGCAGAAGCGACTGTGTGAAAGGCTTCGGCTTCGAGATGAACGAATCGCGCTCCAAAAAGTACAAAAAGATAGCCACCATTAACAGCTGCATCCACTCTCTTCTCTCTCTCTCTTTCTCTCTCTACTCCTTCCGCCATCTGCGTGAGTGACATTATATACTGTTAACCCACTTAGCACTTGCTTGTCTCTTTGTTCAATTTTACGCTGCGGCAATTATTTTTCTATTTTATTTTTAATTTTAATATTTACCGCTTCCTTCCCTTTTTTCGCCCTTTTGAGTTTGATGGTTTTAATCACATTGTTTAATTAAGTCAATAAAAAAATTGTTTTAATTGAGTATTCGCGTGGCCAATCTTTCTTCCTTGAATGAATAAAAGTTAGGCAGAATTGTAACAATTAATATATGTATCATTTTTTTAAAATATCTTTTAAGAGATTTTTATGTTTGTGCCTGAAGGAGCAAATCTATTTTCTTTAATTCAATTTTCTTTTAAATTTAAATAAATGTTAATGTAAAGATAATTTAATGTTTCATTTTTGCAAAAATAAATGTCAATGTAGAGGTAATTTAATGTTTCATTTGCTTGAGTTTAATTATTAAGATATTATACTTAGATCTGAAAATTAAAATATGTTTTATATAAATTTAAATATGTATAATTTACTTTTGAATGAGACCTAATAAATACATAATTAAAATTAAATTAGTAGTAATAAATATCATACTTATGAGATGCTTAATAGAATATTAATTTTTATCGTATTATATAAATTGTTTATTTAATGAAACACACTCTAAAATCTTGTGATATCATCAATCGGTTATTAAAAATAATATAATTATAATACGATGATTGATGATGATTATAATTGATTAAAAAAGGCTTGATTCTTTTCTTCATTCTCATTTTCACTTATATCTTTATATGGATTGTTTATTTAGTGAAACACATTTTCAAATTTTGTGACATCATGGATCAACAATGACAAGTAACACTAATTATAATTAATGATTGGCGGTGATCGTATTTGATAAAAGAGGCTTAATTCTTCTTTTTATCGTTCTTATTAATTTTTTCTTTTTATTTCGTTTACTATTTTTTCTCCTATTTTTTTTTCTTTTCTTCACAACCTTCTTCGCGTCTCGTTCCGTTTGTCTTCTTATCTTTCCCCTTGTTTTCCTGCTCTTTCCTGCAATAAGATAGAGATATATTGGCATTTTGATGTAATAATTTAAATTTTTAGAAAAAAATAAAGGACAAACCATAAAACTTCAATTTTATGATGAGAATACCTTTAAATAAGGTTTAAACACAATTGAATTAACACACTGAGATATTAAACATATATAGTAATAGCTTATTCTTTATCCAATCAAGATTATTGAGAGTGGATTTAAAATAGCAGTGCAATATAAAATTTCAATCTAAAATTTAATGTGTGATAGTTTGAACACAAAGTTCTAAGCTTGAGCACAAGTCAACATATTATAATATAAGTTAATATTATATTTCCGATTTAAAAAGAAAGGTTGATAGATTTCAAAGTTAGATTAATGACTTAATCAGACCTAAGTACACATTGAAGAATAAAAATTATACTAAAAAACTTTATAATTTAATTACTTATTTAAAATTTTATGGACGATTTCAACTCCTATATTTTCTATTATGAAATTTTGAACAAAATAACTTTTGCTTTCCCCGTAGAGGTTAGTAGTTTCTGGTGAAATTTTTGAACAAAATTTTATGTTATTTTCTAATTAAAGAAGAAAAGTTATTAAAACGATTGTTTAATAAGAAAAATAAGCAAAGAATTATTTTTATTTGAAAAAAGAAGAAGAAGGAAATAACCTCTCGAGCCTCTAAGCAAAGCAGCTTATGGAAAAAGATGCAATTGTTTGCACGATTTGTTTCAAGTCAATATTAACTCTCTCTAAAGGCTTCACAGAGGAATGTTCAATCATGAATCCAAATGATTTTTTTTTTCTTTTTTATTAGACGTGAAATTAAGTTTATCCATTATATATAATAGGTTAATAATAGCTTAATAAATTGTTGCATTTTGAACTTTATTTTAAAATTTAGTTTATTATTATTACCAACTTTTAAAACTCAATGTAATATTTATTCATTGTCGTAAATTAGAACCTTATGAGTTATCATTAGACCAAAAATTTGTAATTTTCAACAAATATGAACACTAGTTAGATTTGTTGCACAATAAATAATAAGATTATAAATATAGTGTGTTATACTAATTACGATAAT
>JACEIK010003920.1:89022-109734 GCA_018107945.1 Datura stramonium
GCCTTCTTTAAGCTCAGCGTCTCTTAAAAATGGCCGCACTAGTATTGCGACACCTGACTCCCCTCCCTCCCTTTACAAAACTCCAAATACTCCCCCAAAACCCCCAAAGTCGCTCATTTTTCACTCTCCTCACTCCTCCCAAGAAGAAACGATTCTCTCGATTAATTTCATTTTCAGTCATGGCTTCTGCTACTAAGAAGGTATGTATTATCTATATCGTTCGCCAATTATTTTTCTCTCGTTTTGGAAAATGATTTTGACCGGAGATGAATTTAGTGTTTGAAGTTTACAGTTCCTGAACGATTTCAAATAGATATATAATAATAACTGGGTTTAGAGTCAAATATTTATAGATATTTAGTATATTTCTTCGGTTTTGGGTAGATGCGCCACTGGTTGTGACTTGTGACGTACTTTTGTTTGTTATAGGTATTGGTTCCGATTGCGAACGGGACAGAGCCAATTGAGGCTATAGTGCCGATAGATATCCTGAGGAGAGCTGGTGCGGAGGTTACTGTTGCCTCGGTAGAGAAGCAGCTTCAGATTGAGGGAATGCATGGAATTAAGATCGTCGCTGATGCTCTAATTTCGGATTGCGCCGACACTGAATTCGACCTTATCTCGCTTCCGGTATGTTTCTTGTTCAAGCTCACAAATTAGGGAAGAATCGGGGGTAGTTGTGGACCTAGGCTTTGCTGAATTGAACATTAGCTGAACAGACTCAAGCTGTCCTAAATCATTTGTTTAATTCCCAGTATAACGCTCCCAATAGCTAATACTGCATAATTATACTACCTCCCCTCAGTTAATGTGGCTTAGTTTGATTGGACACAGATCCTTCTCTTTTGAGCCAGTCGTATTACTTGTCTGTTAATTCTTTTATCTGATATTTTGGTGGAAGACTTGAAGTACGGATTCTAGATAAACTACTCCTGAATTATAAAAGCCTGTGCTCATTATTGTCCTTGAGCTGAGGGTCCATCAGAAACATTTTTTTTTTTTTAAGGAAACAACCTCTTCACCTCAAAGGTAAGGTGTGCGTGCCAGACCCCACTTTGTGGGACTTCACTGGGTTTGTTGTTGTTATGTTCATTATGATGTGATTCAGTTTTAGCAAGACCATTACGATCAGTTGTGTAAGAGCACAGATGCTATGTGATTATTTTATCATGTCCGTATTTGTGCGTCCATGAAAATTGTTTACTTGATTCGGAGTTAACAATTTTGCATTACATTATCTTTGTTACTTTCAATGAGGTTAAAAGAGACGTGCTAGAAGAAGCAAAGTGTTTAGAGCTGGGGTAGCATAAGAGGCAAAAGAGGATGCCTACACAATTCTTGTCCATTTCCCAGACCTTTGTATTGGAAAAGCAAGTAAATCCTTTATAGTTGTATTGGTTAGTAACTGGAAATGATGAATATTGCAAGAAGGATTTCTTCTTACATGTCCTGTCCCTTTTCCTGAACCAGCATGGTGTAGATTCTTAAATGTTTCTTGATACTGTTCAAGTCTCATTCAGGGACACATGACGATAGCTTCTTTCTTTATGATTCTTGTTTTGGTTAATATTTTTTCCATTATGCAGGGAGGGATACCTGGTGCAACCAATCTACGGAACTGCAAAATTTTGGAAAGCATTGTAAAAAAGCAAGCTGAAAATGGACAGTTTTATGCTGCAATATGCGCTGCTCCTGCGGTAGCACTTGGATCATGGGGGCTTTTGAAGGGGCTGAAAGTTGGTCTTTCCCTGCTTAAAATGCAAGTATGTTTTTTTTTCTTTTGAAGGGACTGAAAGTTAGAATTGTGTTTTCTCTTTGTTCTTTGATAGGCGACGTGTTATCCGTCATATATGGAGGAACTATCATCTCATGCCATTGCTGTTGAGTCAAGAGTCCAAAAGGATGCGAAAGTTGTGACAAGTCGTGCACCGGGAACAGCCATCGAGTATGCTGTTGCATTGGTTGAGGAGTTGCATGGAAAAGAAAAGGCTAATGAAGTTTCTGGCCCACTGGTATATTTCCAACCTCATCCCTTTGTTTTATCATAGAAGTGGAAGCAATGTCTTGGCATGATGCGGGACACAGTGTTGTAGACCTAAAATTTTGGATATTCAGGACATTGGATTTGCATCTGCTTCTTATGTTAAAATATATGCTGAAACTAGCAAATTGATTCCTTTCTCTTCTACGTATGATTCTTGTTCGGAGGAGATAAAACTAACTAAAATGTTAAAATGTATCCTACTATGCTGCAAAAGAAAAGAAGGTTGTTTCTGAATATTCTATGTCATAGTTATGTGAACAAATTGCCGGAGGAACTGCTGTGTTCAACTGGTGCATAATTGGCTGAATGTTGGGTAGCACAATGGTTATCTTCTTCTTAGAATCTGATCTTTTGGAGGAGAGTAGAGTGGTAATGACGAATAGTGTTGAAAATCAGAGCTCGGGCTCACCTTCGTTGTTCTTTATACAAGATCAAGATGCAGAACTCAACATTGAGGCCTCATATCTTTTCTCATCATATATCAATTTGGCCCACTGAATCATCTTATCCAAATATACCCCTCCACTTTGTTTTATTGTTCAACTTTATCCTCATTATACTATCTGTTCAATTTTACCCTCGACATTATTGAACTTATCAAATATACCCCTCCATTAACGATTTCCCCCAATTTGACCAAAATTACTCGGTTTCAATCAAAATTATCCATTTCAAACGGATCCCAAATTAAACCTGACTTGCCACCCACCAGACTAAAACCCAAACAAAATTAAACCAAATGACCCGGGCACTTTCTAAAAAAATTTCACCAATAGACGAAACCGTCTCCTTTTTTTTTTCTCCAAGAACAAGAGAAAGAAGCCATGAATTCTTTGAAATACCATGGTAGAAATGAAGTCTAGGAATAGAGAATTAGACCCACATTGCTATAAGTGTTTCCAATGGAGAAGGGAGAGGAAGAACAGCCAATACCCACTTCATTGGATGCAAAAAGTACAAACCAAAATGCAGAGGATAGATGTTGTAGGTTCAAAGGATTGGTGAGTTTTTAATGTGTATTCATATTGCTGCTTGGTGTGGCTTGCTTTCTGCTATTTTCTTGTTGCCATTCCTCTTTGAGTTTCCCCATTTTGCTTCATTTTTTTTTCTCAGAAACCCCATTATTCTCAAGCTGAGAAATTTTAAGAATTTCTTTGCCGGCGCCAGAAAGTCCACTGTTAATGTGAACTTCAACTTCCGAACAAGTCTTACTGTCCAACGATTTCTCTTCTTTCGCAAGTTTGCATTCCCAGGACCAACTGTGAAAGCCCCACCAGAATTTTCACTCCAGGCGGCCAGAGAATCAGATTCTTCAATCTCCAGCAGAACATGAAACCCAGCTTTCAAGTCAACAGCAAATCCATAAATGGACCCGGTTTTATCCCAAATCCTGGTTCTTTGAGTTGCGAACTCAACAAAGACAAGGACTTTGGATATTTTCAGTTCAACCGCAAATCCACAAAGGAAGTGCTGGTCGGGTCATTTGATTTTATTTCATTTTGGTCTAGTGGGTTGTGGGTCGGGTTTAATTGGGTATCCATTCAAAACAGATAGTTTCGATTGAAATCGGGTAATTTTTGCCAAATTGGGGGAATCATTAGTGGAGGGGTATATTTGATAAGTTCGATAAAGGCGAGTGTAGAATTGGCCAAATAGTATAACGGATGATAAAGTTGAACAACAAAACAAAGTAGAGGGGTATATTTGACCCTTTTTCCTTATTTTTATGTGTATAGTTGTTGAAATCAGTTCTTAGTTTGTTCTTCTTCTGGTATTGAATCTTTTGTTTGTTTGTTGTCCATTTTTCTGTCACTATGTATTCTATGCATCATGCTCTAAGTCAATGCATTTTCTTAATCGTTTTAGCTTTGTTATCGGAGACCTGTAGATGTTATTTTTGTTTTGCAGCTCTGGTGGTCTGGTATTTGCTCGGTGCCATTTACTTATGAATTTTTGGGATTGTTTATATTCAGGTGATGCGTCCAAATCACAGTGAAGAATTTACATTTGTGGAATTTAATTCAGTAAATTGGACAGTCACGAATAAACCACAGGTAAGATTCTGGCTGAGAGTGCAGCTCTGTCAGTTTCTCTACAGTCATATATGTACTTAATATATTACTAATCATTTCTCTACAAGTGATCCACTTGTATTTTGCATATATTAAGATCTTCTACTATCATGTGTATGTTGATACATTTTTGACAAGGATGTGTATGTTGATACATACATTGTTGAGCTGGTAAATGTCGTAGGGGAACTTTGTGAGTCATGATATATATGCTCAAAAGGCAAAGAATGAGGGATTCTATGGACATCCATGTATAACCATATCCCCAGAGTGAAGGGTTAGCAAACTTTTACGCAAACCATCATTAATAGAGGTCTTTTACCATTGGAAGTAATAGCAGTGTACCATTTCTAGGTAGAATGTTTAGCTTCTGAAGTAATAACAATATGTTGTACTTATAGTATGTTATGAATTGTTCTTTCGAGTTTTGGAGCTGAATCACTACCATGTTAATATTTAAGTTCGTAATATTTCCAAATTTATCTAGAGTTACTTGTTTGACAGATTCTTGTACCTATTGCAAATGGTTCTGAGGAAATGGAAGCTGCTATTATTATCGATGTACTTCGGCGAGCAAATGCACAAGTAGTAGTGGCATCTCTGGAAGATACATTGGAGATTGTTGCTTCCAGAAAAGTTAAACTAGTAGCAGATGTACTCCTTGATGAAGCTGCTAAACAGTCATATGATCTCATTGTCCTGCCAGTGAGTGCAATCCTCTGAAATGCTGCTTCTAAAGCTCCTTGAAGTTCTTGTCTTACTGTAATAAACAAATATGCAGGGTGGTCTTGGTGGTGCCGAAAAATTTGCCAAGTCAGAAAAGTTGGTTGACATGCTGAAGAAACAGAGAGAATCAAGCAAACCATATGGAGCAATGTGTGCATCTCCAGCTCTAGTCCTAGAGCACCATGGGCTGCTCAAGGTAAGAAGACATTCTCATGCTCTTGGATTTTGAAAGCTGAACTATTTTAAAGCAAGTGAATATTACCTCGATTACTGTCATTTGTACATTACCTTGGTAATCAGGATAAAAAGGCCACAACTTAAAGGTCTTGATGGGCCTTAACCTTGTTCATCCAGGTTATATTGGTTCATCTTGATAGGTTTAGAAGTAACAGTATTACATTATAATGTATGAGGGGCTTGTTGTTGCAAGTCTTGCAGCATAGCATGCTTTGCATTACACTATTTATGCATTTGACCGCTTTGTTTCTGATCTGTTAATTTGGCTTTGTTAGTTGACCTGCATCATTTCCTTTTCATCAGGGTAAGAAGGCTACCGCCTTTCCAGCTTTGTGCAATAAGCTCTCCGATCCAAGCGAAGCAGAAAACAGGGTGGTGGTTGATGGCAATCTCGTTACTAGCAGAGGACCAGGAACTACCATGGAGTTTGCACTGGCCATTGCAGATAAGTTTATTGGGCACAAGGAAACATTAGATCTAGCAAAGGAGATGGTTTTCTAAGTATTGAATGCCGGTTTGTCTTCTGTCTTTAGCATCATATAGACACCCATAGTTGTAAACTTGGTAGTATAATATAACCAAAGTCTATGTAATAAGTGGGTGTTGGTCTAGCTGTGTACAAATTGGTCAGTCGCGATTGCTAATTTCCTAGTCAAGGTCTTGGCTTTTTATACTGGTGTCATCCCTCCCAAAGTTGTAAGCCATTAGTCAAAATGAGCTTGAAAGCTGTTATCTCTTTGGGTTGCATTATGTATCTTTTAGTCATGTTTACAAATAGGTGCAATAAATTTCTTTTGAAGGCTGATAACGCCCACGGTTGAATTCTGAAACGGACTTTTGTGATTTGGATTGTACTTTGTTGTACTCGTTTCCATGTGTGTTGACTAAAAAGTTCTTGATTCTTTTATAAACATCTGCCTTTGTCCTACCATATGTTTAGGTGTAGGAAAAGCCCTTTGATTATTCAAAAGTCTTCAATGACTGCCAAACTTGTGTTCAGTTAATGAATTTCTTTTGTAGTTTGATGGCCTACCTACCATTACTTCACTGTTATTGACTCCAACTTGGCCCCCATTATAGTCAACTAATTAATTTCTGATGCCCCGAAATCTTTCCACATTGAGTGTCCCTTTATTACCAAAAATTAATCTCAGTTAAAAAAAAGAGAGTTTCACAGCCTGGAAACTAATCTCAGTTAAGACCTAATTCCATCTTTATAGAGTTCTTGACATATTTTTCTTATAAAGTTTATTACAATATCTTTATAACTGCTTGCAATTTAAATTGGCAGCCTGGAAAGTATACATCTACAAGAGGGACTTACTTAAACAACTTGGTGTCCATGTGCTTATAGTTTCTATTAGAAGACAAGTTTTAGAATTATGATGTGCATACAAGGCCTTGTATAATCTTCCTTTTGGAATGAGAAGGAAGATTATACAAGCCTTGTATTATTGATTTTTCTAGTTGGTGGTGTTTTTTTTTTCACAATATATGTCAATACCCTGATTTTAATAAGCTGTTGAGATTACGTGTTTCTGTTTTATGGCAATTGTGGAAAGCTAAAAACTCCTTTTACTAAATTGGTGATATATATAAACCTAATGACATAATTAATAAGGCTACTTATATGATTGTATTGTGAGAAATGAAGTTAGAAGTCAACAATCGATTAGGAAAACAGATAATTTTCAAGTGTGAATGTATTTATTGAACTATAACACTGAATTCACTTTTGACTCACTCAACCTTTCTTTAATTTTGAAGATGCTTCAAGGATTGGAAAATGCATTTTGTCATGTGCAAATGTCTAATTATATGCTTCCCAATAACAAGGGGAAAATATCAATTTCAACCTCATCAGCAGAGGTTAAGGTTGTACGAGGTGCAGAGAAAAATAATTTTTTTATTTTTCATATTTAATTGAGTAAAAATTTTAGAAAATATTTTGTTTTTATAAAAATAATAGAAAAATGATTTTCCAATTGGAAATGCAACATCGTCGAGAGTTAAGAGAGTTATAGGAATCCCTTGAGAGAAGGAACGCTTTTCTAAGAGAAAAAGTTTTGATTCTCGACAGGGAATCCCTATAACATTTTTTTGTTGTTGTTTTAAGTTCTGATTCGTGTAGTGATATTTTCCTAACGAAATTAGAAAAAATAGACCGTATTGTCTCCTCCACCCTCACAGCCACCCACAACACATGGGGGTCGGGTAAGATTTGTGTGTGCTATGCTATGTTATGCTATGTTATGTTATGCCATGTTACGCTAGATACGAGTAGATCGACAGTAGAGCATTACATTTCTAGGTATGACTCCTACTCCTTCCAACATAGCTGAGAACAAGCTTAGCTTTACATTTTTAGTCAGTTTTAGTCTATTTCTTTCTATTTCAGTTCCATCAGTTGTATTGTTGTTTTCAGATATTTTTCAGTTATTGCTTTACATACTCAGTACCAGTAGTACTGACGCCCCTTGGGGGCGCTGCATTACTTGCCTACAGGTACTTATAGACGGGGAGCCGATACCTTGTGATTCCAGCCAGCTCACAGAGTCATCAGCTCCAGTCATCCGGAGCTAGATAACTAGAGATTTATCCCTTTTCTTTTGTTGTACAGTATGGGTATGCCGGGGCCCTGTCCAGACCATATTTTCAGTATTCTTAGAGGCTTGCAGATTGTGCATACCATGTGGTTAGTTATACCGGTCGTGTGAGGCCGTGTGTACGTTTTATCTTGTTCTGATGGCCGTGTGGGGCCTTACTCAGTTGGTAGTGGTGACCTTGTCGGTCATGTAGCGATTTAGCATCTATTTTCTTGATTTATAGATAACTAGACAGCATGGTGGCCTTGTCGGCCCGCATAGGTTCCCCTATATGAACGTGGTTCTGGTTAGCTGATGTTATAGTACAGGTGGCTATAGGCCTAGTCGGCTAGAGGCTATATTTACAGCCGTTATATAGCCCGTCGTTTTCTTGAATCCAGAGTTAGAACCAGCCAGGCACCAACAGTGCTTAGGCTCAGCAGTCTAGCAGTTCAGGTCCCAGTAGGGCACCAGGCGCCAGTCATACCCCCCAAGGCGGGGCGTGACAAGGCATAAAAAGATGAGCTCTATTCTGGTAATTCCCACAATTTCGCCAAAGTCGGTGGGATAAGAGGATTAGCTGAATTTACTCATTTTTTTGATCGACTAGTAATTGATGGGATAACTAACAGGGTTGGGGTTATTAGTTTCATTATAGGAGAAGGTATTAAATATATAGGGGGAGGGCGCATCTCTTCTTATCTTTTCTTGTATTTGACTTATGTTTCTATCTTTTTATTAGTTTATTACTTATTCTTTTCGACTTTTTGAATCAAATTTTTTATTTTCATTTTTTTTCTCAAGAAGTTGAAATTTTAAATTTTCTGGATTCTCTGTGTTATTATTATTCAGATAAGAATCCTAATTTTGACCACCATAATCGTTCTGAGGTTAATATTGATCTTGGCCTTGCAGCTCAGATCTCCATTTCCCTTACTACGAAATAGAGATATGGCCCTAATGATACTACAGTCTATAAACACCGAATAAGTTGCCAACATAGTTGGCATTTTCAACTTACAAAGGTGGTGGCTCTTGTAATAGTTGATATTGGTATGGAGGAGGAGGGTATCCATGCCCGTATTGAACTCCGTTAATGGTCTCATCAATAGCATGCACTTTCTTGACCTCAGATTCGATTACCTTCTTTATGAGGAGAGCTATGTTGGTTGCCATAATGGCCATCATCTGATCATGCTCCTGATTCTCCTTCATCAAATGAGATAAAGAAGGAGTCTCAATATTAATTCCTGCACTTTAGTCCCTATCATGCAAAGCATGATTGTGTGTTGCTATTTTGTCAAAAATGGTGGCAATTATGTTGAATGTCTTGTCCATGAAGCACTCACCTACGGTGTTATTGGCAACAGATTGTGTCAGGGTATCTAACCTGGTGTAAAACTTCTCCAAGATATGGTTCGGAACCCGTAGTTAGGCACCCACGGAATGTATTGTTGGAATCTTTCCCATGCTTTGAACAACTGTTCTCCCGGTACTTGCCGAAAATAGAATATACTATCCCGTTGCTCCGCTTTTTTGCTAGGACAAAAACATTTCTTCAAAAAGACACTCACCAACTCTTACCATGTATGAATTGAGTTTGGAGGGAGCTATGCAACCAATCCCCTACCTCTCTGGTCAATGAGTATTTTAACACTCGTAATCGAATAGCATCATCTGAAATATTATTTTGTTTATGAAGGTTGCACACCTTCAAGAAATTTTTTAAGTGTTGATGGGGGCCATCATCCATGGAGTTGCGAAAATGTCCCTTAGCCTTCAGCATAGTGTAGATACTGCCGTTAATTTTGAATGAGGCAATATTTACCCTTGGTGGGATGATCGTTGTCATGATCCGAGTTCACACCCTAACCGTAACACGGGACAAGGAACCCTGACAGGCTACAAGTCGACCCATGGCATAATCATAGCATAACACTTAACATCAGAAATAGCTAACAACATAAATAAGCGGAAGCTAATAACAAGAATCTACTATAACCTATGTGGAAATTTTAACAACACTTATATACAACGCTGAATCTATCTAGACAATGTCTGAAAGCCTTCTACTAAGCTGATGAGTTGGTGGGACAAGCCCCCAGCTAACTCCCAAAGTCTGAAAACTGAAACATAATAAAATAAGAACATAGATCACGTCCTCAGAGGATGAGGAGTCACCACTAGCAGCTGGGAGGGAGAGAAGTGTATCTAACCACGAGGCTGGGTCTAAAAACCTGAATCTATATCATGAAAAGATATAGCACAAGAAGGCGTGCGGTCAGTACTTGGAATGCATTGAGTATGCAGGAAGCGTAATCAACTAACTCATAAGCATATACATAAAGGAAGTATATAAGAACACAATAATAGTAATGTAACTGAAATGAGATACGACAACCTTATATGAGATTCACATATTCATATCATCATAACTACATTATAAGAACATGCATTATTATAAGACAACTGATGCGCAAAAGTAAAAATTGGGAATAATATAGAGATACGATGTTGTGACTGATATCAAGAGGGTCCCTGACTGTCCAAGGGAAGTTCCTGACTGTCAAAGGGAGCATCCCTGACTGTCAAAAGGAAACATTCTTTCTAACGAGGATCCTTGACTGTCAAAGGGAGGAAAATGCTCTGATATAGAGAATCACTAACGTGCTAGGGATGTTAGTCCCGGCCGACTAAGGAGAAACATGCATGGCTAGTAGCTAGGGATATGAGTCCCGACTGACTAGGGAAAACATTCTTGCTAACGAGAATCCCGACTGACTAGGGAAACATTCTTGCTAATGAGAATCCCGACTAACTAGGGAAACATTCTTTCTAATGAGAATCCCGACTGACTATCGCTAATCTAAATTGCAACAGCTTATCAGAGACAAGGACGTTTACTGATTCTCATCATACAACATTATTTTCGACAGTATTGGGGATACTTTCTAATAACAACAAGCCCAACAGTTGCAATATCATTCTCATCAACAGGTAGCATAAGGTCATTCATGATTAATAGATTCCACTCATACTTTATCAAGATGCATGGCTTCATTTATTTCAAAACATACCAGAAGCTAACATTTATAAAATTTGGGAGACTTCACTCCAAATAATGTGGTAAGCTTATTTCGGAAAAATCATCATTTAAAATCGACATGTGGGCATTACCCAAAGCTTTGTCACACTTGGATCTAATCAATTTATTTTGAAAGCAACGACATAATCATGGGTAGTTTTAGAAATATGATTTTCATCATCAACCTCATCATCATCTCACATTTATCATGAATCACTTCTTTTACAAACTTTTCATCCATGGGCGTTTTAGATTCAAAGATTTGAAAAATCAATTTTAGTAAGAAAAAAAAATTTAGAATCCACCCAAGCTTCATAATCCATCAATATAAATACAATCTAATCATACCCAATTAATTAAATCAAAGACATGGTGAATACATAAGTTACTTTCAATTGCTCAAGCCCACAAACTCCAACTCATCCCAACATAGTCATCAATGTCATAATTGGGTCATTAGGGATTAATCATATAGTATTTCCACAATTCCATTATGTTCATGAATACTACAATAATCAAGTGAGCAATAAGCAAATCCCGTTCAATACTCAAGCCAATTTATGAAGAACATGGTATACTCTTGCATTCCCAACATATAATCCACATTCAAAGCAACCCATTAATTTACATTCCAAATAAATTCATAATTTCAGAGGATTTTAGCATTTAAGAAGAATATAGAAGAATATAAAAGAATTTTCTGATCATACAAGCCCTAGGTCATGCTTTTCTAGATTAATTGAAAAGGGGTTTTTAATGAAAATATTTTGGGGCACAAGGATGGAAGAATATCCTTGTTGAAGACCCGCATACCTGGTAGATGAAATCCCACTCGAAAACGCACCTTGAAGCCCTTGAAGAAAACCCTTGAAGAATCTTTGAACTTGAAAGAGGGGAGGAAGAAAGGTTTGAGAGAGTATTTTGAGAGGAAGAATCTGTAAGCGTGGAATTTTACCAAACTACCCCTGAGAAAATCTGAAAAATTGCCCGAACTGGAACCAACGACCCTCAGTATGAGTCATTGTCTCATACAACGACCCGTCGTCACCATCCATTGGATGCACTAGACCTTCTTCAAGCTTTCAGCTTCTCCAAACAACAACCGACAGGACGGGTCGTTATCACCTACAATGACCCGTTGTAACCACCAGTTGATTGCACTGCTTCCTTTGACTGGTGACCTAACCACGACTGACATGAAGATTCGTTGCTTGAACGAACGACTCGTTGTATCCTTCCATTGCCACCACTGGTCCCTCCTTCACCTTCCTACCAACGATCACTACAACGAACCGTTACAAGTTCCAACGGCCTGTTGTCTCCATCCGTTGCCACCACTTGGGAGTCCTGAGATCCAACCCACGACTGCTTCTAACGTTCCATAGTAGCTCACAACAGGTCGTGGGGTGACCGTTACATCCCCAATTGTTGATGTCCTCCTCACACCACGACTGCAAATGACGACTCGTTATTTCTCTCAATGAGTCGTTACATTAGTCATGGCTTACACTACCACCTGGATTCCTGAAACCACGGCTGAAAACAACGGCTCATGGTTTCCAACCACGAGTCATTACAACCTCTCGTCCTGCAACTTTTGCCCACTTTCTGCAGATTTAATTTCTTAACCCTCGGTACTCTTAGACACTTCTGAGGTATTACAATATCTCCCCCTTGGGAACATTCGTCCTCGAATGTTGGCTGAACATACTGAAAATATAGGGACGGAACCGATATCCAAATATCAATCACTCACAACTAAACACCAATGGAGTATCTAACTCTGGACCAACTTTATACACCAAATCTGAAAATCCACCTCTTACATGCATACCATGGCTCAAGGGAAACCGAAGAACATGAAACCAACATAGAACTGGACAAAACACCGAAAAGAATTCTTTCCCAACTGATACAAACTGATTCTTCGCTCTCAAATCACTTCTCAATACTAATCCAGGTTTCACAATATCTAATATAGCTAAAGATAAGGAATTCATGAGCATGAGTTGTTCACGGCATCTAAAACTGAGCACATACATGAGATAATCTTACTCTACTGAGTTAATAAACGACATCTAAAGACTGAGTTCGAGCTGACCGCACTGGAAAACATAAATCAACACACATAACTGATTCATAACATTAAAATGAGCATAAAAAACTCATAGAGCAAACCTGGCATCACTGTCTGAAGCGAATACTTCTAAACCTCGGGAATCTGCACATAGGGATAAACATAACTTAACTTTAACCGAGGTACAAGGGAGGTTATCTGAACATAGTAGAGATCGACATACTGCAAATGCTAAGGCTGAAACTTTCTTATGTGCATTCTCAAGGTCCGACTTACTACGCATACTCACTATCTCCCCCTTCGCTTAAAGTCATCATTCTAAGGCTCCCGAATCTTTCTTCCAGTCAGACTAAATTACTAATTCTTATTTCCTCTTTCACTTCTAATCTTCACCGCAAGCCCTACACTAACATCTACTCACATTACACATCAACAATCTCTTTCCTTAATCACAACAGAGCTTCTTATTCAGTACTGAGGTTGGCAACATATAAAGGATAACACAAGATTCACAATATACCTGTGGCCACTACCGGCGCCTTGCCCTTATCCTGATGGGCTGCTACGGCATAGGAGTGATTTTGACGATGCCCGCTACCCGGATTAGAGGATGCACCCTACTGAAACAGGCGGGCTATTGGAGCTGCTGAAGAAGTGGTCAAGAATCTGCTCTCGCTTAGCCGTTGTGCAATCTTGGTGCATATGGCCCGCCTTGCCGCACCAAAAATAAACATCTGAGCCGGCCATGCATACTCCCAAGTGGTGCTTTCCACAGCTCATACACAATGGGTACGTAATCTCCCTCCCTCTGGGCTGATATGGAGCACTGGCTGTCCAAGGGCTATTGATTTCTGCTGGTAACGTGAACGACATCCGGCACTCGACCTCTGATGGAAGAACTCTAGGTCTCCAGTCCTAGCCCTCTTATCCTCTCTCTCTTTTTCTTTAAGTTGTTCTGCTTCCATCTGTTGAGCAAATACCACCAAGCGTGGTAATTCTATGTCTTGGTGCAACATGGCAGTCCTGCATTCTTTGACCAAGGAGTCTGACACTCCATTTACAAACCTGCTCACTCGGGTCCGTTTGTTGGCTACCATTTCCGGTGCATACTTAGATAACTGAGTGAACTCCAACGCATACTCCTAGATAGTCATGTCATTTTGTTTCAAGTTAATGAACTCTGCCGTCTTTGCCTCCCTCAACTCCCAAGGGAAAAACCTGTCCAAGAACGTTGTCATAAATTCATCCCAACCCACGGGACCCGCTCCAACTCCTCGACTGTCCCTCCACTGACAACACCAGATATAAGCAACTCCCTTTAACTGGTAGGAGGCTAAGTCTGCACTCTCATTGCCTGTCACTCCCATGATGTGAGTAATCTTCTGAATCTCTTCCAAAAACTCATATGGGTCCTCATCCACCTTTGACCCTAAGAATTCGGGTGGGTTCATCCAAAGAAAATCTCTTATCCTTGTCGTCACTTCATTTCCATTATGAGGAGCACGCGCCACTGCCTGTTGGTTAATTTGAGCGGTCAGGGCCTGCGCCAACATGTGAAAGGCTACTCGAAACTCAACATGAGTAACATGATCATCCATTGGGTCTGCCTGGGTTGGTGGTACCTGCTAACAGCCGTTACCACATCTTCTTCCATTCGCTCGTCTGGGATTTTACTAAACTGCCCCTAAGAAAATCTAAAAATTTGCCCAAACTAGAACCAACGACCCTCAGGATGAGTCGTTGTCTCATACAAACCATTGTCACCATCTGTTGGATGCACTGGACCTCCTTCAAACTTTTAGCTTCTTCAAACAACGACTGACAGGATGGGTCGTTTTCACTACAATGACCCGTTATAACCACGCGTTGATTTCACTGCTTTCTTGACTGGTGACCCAACCACGACGGACATGACTAGTCGTTGCTTGAACCAATGACTCATTGTATCCTTCCTTTGCCACCGCTGGTCCCTCCTTCACCTTCCTACCAACGATCACTACAACGGACCATTACAAGTTCCAACGGCCCGTTGTCTCCATCCGTTTCCACCACTTGGGAACCTTGAGATCCAACCCACGAATGCTTCTAACAATCCCTCGTAGCTCATAACGGGTCGTGGGGTGACCCATTACATCCCCAATTGCTGAAGTCCTCCTCACACCATGACTGCAAATGACAGCTCATTGTTTCTTTCAACGAGTCATTACATCGGTCGTGGCTTACACTACCACCTGGATTCCTGAAACCACAACTGACAACAACGGCTCGTGGTTTCCAACCACGAGTCGTTACAACCTCTCGTCCTGCAACTTTTTCCCCACTTTTTGCAGATTTAATTTTTTTAACCCTCGGGTCTACTCTTTGACACTTCCGGGCTTATGACGTAGTCCCTGGAAACGACGTTATAATATTTAATGTTTTTCAAATCCACTCTCAATATTGGATAGCGCAAATGATCAATGCAAATATAAAACCCAACAAGGAGTTGGGCTCGAATCCCACAGAGACTACTTGAAGCCCAGACTATCTAGTGCTAAACAGTAAAGAATTACAAGACTAGAGTCCATTCAGATTGAGAGTGATAAAAATTTACTACGACTATATATTGCAATAAGTTAGGGTTGTAAGCAATTAGAAATAATTCTCGAAAAGTGACCCTAATTTTGGGGTGATCCCCCTAAATCACCCAATATGAAAGAATTGAGAGTGGGCTAAGGCTGAACATACAAGCAATTTACTTAGGGCATCCATGGGTATCTTTCAATAGCACCATAGATGTCAATCTACTCCAATTTTTATCAGATTGAAGAGAATTCCCTGGAGAGCCATTAAACAAGGGTTATGCTTGATTCATTGTTGATTGATGTTAACCCAACCTAAATTTGCTCTTTCAAGCCTCATAAGATAATTGAGTAGGATTGAATGACTCTAATCACCAATCACACATTACAAAATAAAAATCAATCAAATGTTCATAAGCCCAAACCCAATTTTAACAAATTAGAATCATTAGGATTCACAACTCATTGGGTTCACAACCCTAGATCTGGATTTAGTTATACATAGCTAGAAGAAGAAGAAAAGTGAAGTAATAAGGCATTCTTACCAAAAGGAATTGAAATCTTCAATTGATGAATGAGAATCTTCAATTACAAAACTAGATCTACAATCTAATTTGAAACTAGGGCTAAAATTATCTAAGTTCTACTCTCTACACTAAGTATAAATAGAATGTAAAAGCTCCCTAAAAATTACAAGAATAATATATGTATACTATGTCCCAAAAAGCCCATTTAATTTACACATCGAAGTGTCAAGTGTGCAGGGATGGACCATCCTTTGAAAGAATGGACTGTCTATTGAACTGTCTTTTACTTATCTGCTTCTGTCCCTATGCTTGTCATCCTTTGAAAGACGGATCATCCTTTGGAAAGACGGTTGATACATTGATCCATATTATAGAAATCTTATTCTGTCAAGATTGGGTCAAATCTTTAATTAACGGGCCCGTCCTTTGAAAAGATGGTCCGTCCTTCCAACCGTCCTTTGGAGACCCACTTTATTGGTTTTTGGAATCTACTGCTGGGAAGGGACGGACTAAGGTGCGGACCGCCTTTCAGACAGACGGTCTGTATGTTTCCTCGTCTTTTGAGCAGTTTTCTAGCCTAAACTCCTTTCTTCTTTCAAGTGCTTGGGTTCCTGAAACATAGTACAATAAGATTATTTTCTACTTAATTTAACTCATAAAGACATTCAAAATGCTATGAAAAGAAGTAAAAATGTGTCGCTAATCTCCGGCACATCACCCAGAAGCATTATTCCCTCTGACATTGCCAATCTCCTTTTCTGTTCGTCCTATTATAGGAGCATGCCAGCCATGATTTTCATTTGGTTTTTTCTAGATCGAAGTTTCGCGAAGCAACCCTTAATGGTATTATCCCTTTTTTTTATTTTGATTTTTTCTCGAATTAATGCGATTCCAACTATGTTCTTATCTCTTAATAGATTTCAGAAATCTTTTTTTCACTAGAATTTGGGCTTGATATATAAAGCCTTCCCCCTATCATTGTTCATTCACGGAATTTTTTTCACTTTTGCTCTAAGAATTCTAAGAACTGGGACTAGAAATTATCTAGCTCTAGCAATCTCTTGGAGTTTCTAGTCTAAATTTCATTTTATCTTTCTTTAATTTCGGAGTCTTTTGGTCTGAAAGAGTTGTGGAGGCCGTTTTCCCAATTTATTGCTTCTGGCTCGTTGCACTTCAATAAGTAACATTTTCTTTCTTCTCTTCTGTTTTTATGTTTATGTACTTATTTCATTTATATTTTGTTAGCGTTGTATAGGTTTAGGTTTAACGTTTTTAATTTTAGTATACCGGCTTTAATTATGCAATAGTATAGTTTTTCATTGTTTCTAATTTATATCAGTGTGATAATGTTAGATTAGTGCTTAGTTATGATTATTCAATATTATTCTCTGTCAAGTCGTGTATATATTGATAGTTGTAGCTTAGTTTTAATTCGAGGTAGAATTTATGGTTATTAGTTCAGCTAAGTAGTTCTATTTTTGATTGGTATCTTTGAATTTAATTTATGCATTTATTTTAATGTCCTTGATTTTAGATCAGTTTTAATGTTGTAACCATACTACCTAGTAGCTTTTGTCTAACTGCATAAGAGATTTTGTACCATATTTCTACCGACGTTAATAATATTGGATAGTTTAAAAAGTTCATGTTCCCTCTAAAGTTCTGCAAGTGATTTGAGATTATGTGTGTGTAATTTTAGTTAGAGCAAGTTTAGTTGTCTGTGATTAGAATTTAACTGGTGATCGAAATTAGCTTTAGTGATTTAAGTTGGCCATCATCTATTCATGATTATATATGGATGTCAGGATAAAAATTAGGTCTATACTCTTTGCTAGATGGTTAGTTTGCTCAGATAATAGTCTTTAAGAATCAAGCATCAATTGAGTATTTAGTTTCTCCCCAACCAACCTTGCCGGCTTTTCTTTTCCTAATCTAGATAAAGCTTATGGAAATTTTTCAAGGTGTATCTCTTTTAAACATAATTAAAGCTTCATTGACATTTATTCTTTTCAAAAGTGAAAGACCGTTGAATCTGTCTAAATTCAAAATTTGGCCTCTTTGTGTCCCTCTCCCTTTGTATTTTTAAAAGCATCTCCACCCCCTATCTTATTACACTATCATTGTGCATCGGGTACATACTGTTTAGAAGTTTTCTCGTAATAGCTTGAATCTTGTTTGGTCTCTGATTTGGAAAATTAAAAATTTTCTAAGATTTTTTTCTTAACCAATTTCTTTAAAGTAATTTCGATAACTTTCTCAGTAAATATCAAGTACTCAGTTGGATTTCTTATTTTATCAAAGCTTTTGAAGGCATGAAATATTTCTTCTCTTTACCCATCTTTAGATAACTCAAAAAATTCTTAAGTTAGCCAAATTATTTTAAACCCATCGGGACCCATTTTATGGAAACTCTTACTGTCTAACACCTTCTTAAGAGTTTAACTTGAACTCTTACCCTATTCTTTGATTTTAAATAAAAAATATTTATCGTTAATTACCTTTTTAACAGTTTCTTAATTTTTCTAAAAATTATGTGGCGACTCTGTCTCAAAAACAAAAGTAACACCAAGTTATAAAAAGATTTTCGGACTTTGATTCAAAATTGACGCGTAACACCACGAGTTGGAGATTTTCAATTATATCCATGGCTGCTACTTCTGTTTCATACTATTTAAGGTAGGGTTCTTCCATGCAATAGTGGAACTGGCTTAAACTGGATCGTAGGCAAATTCTTAGGTTTTGTAGGCAAACAGCTTTGCTGCTTAATAGCATTAGCAAAATTCAAATCATGCAACGAATTTGTTATTATGTTGGGTTGTTCTAGAGATACTAAAGAGATCTAACAACCATCGTAACTGGTGATTTGCCAGAGGTCAACTTGCGCCATGAAAACATGATCAAAATCTGGAAAAAGTTAGGATTTGGTGTTTATAAGAGAGGTAGCCCATAGTGAAATTTTTTTCTCCTGATGACTCTGAGCTGTTTATAGTCTTTCCCTAATAAGGTGAGAATTTTTTTCTAGCGCTCCTTGCTTGATCTCTGGTGACGTAGACTAATAAACAGAGTTATGTGTAAATTAGTTTAGTATGATGTCCTAGCGCACCTTAATTCATTGGGTGACGATTCTTCTCTTTTACGTCCTAAAAGAATATCACATGTTATGACCCATTTTTTAATGATAAAAATAGAGTGTGGCACATGTAGTTTCATTTAAGCTCATCTTAGTTAAATATTAGAAAAGTTAATTATTCTTGCACTATATCAACGTCAAACGCTTCTATATTTCCATTCTTTTCGTGTCAAATGTTGTTCACCCTTCCATATGAGGATTGTGTATGATCACAAATCCTCAAGTAATCTGCTTAGAAAAAATTCCTCATATAGACTTGGAGGTGCCAAATAGCTAGTTTGGTAGTTGCTAATTTTTTATGTCTTCTTTAAACTAATTTTGTTCAATTCTCTTCGAACAGATTTAAAATATTTTTAGATTGTTTTAGTGTTCAAAATTGGTAATCTGAGTTCATTAGGCAAACATCAAATTTGATATATTGATATTTTTTTAAACAAAGGACGCTTCCAACTTCTTTATTTTGAAGTCATTTAGGCTCATTTCATTCTTAATTTAAGGCCCAAATTTTCTTCACGTATGCAACTTAAAGGATTTTTCATATATTTAATTGTGTCCAAAATCATGGAGTTTAGGATTTGAATTAATCAATTTAATTCAAAATCTAGACCATTACATGAACAAATGTTTTATAAAAATAACTTTTCTATTACGAAATTAACCAAATTATGAAATTCATTCCTTCATTGAATTAAGGACATAATGGAGTGCTAAATGACATGATTTCAAACTAAATCATTTTTTCCAAATCAATTATCCTCTTTTAGTCATAATTTTTTAACCGGCAACCGTATTTATGGATTTTCCGAGATGCCTAACACCGTCCTCGGGAAATCACTTGAACTCGTCCCCTTTCTCTGGTTTTAAATTAAAGGTTTGATTAAATGTCTTTTTAGAATGATTCTAATTTCACAAAAATTAGATGACGACTCTATTTTTTCACGTAAAAGAGTCAAGTTAATGATGCACTTTAATGTGAGTTCAAAAGTGGATCATAATAGTTGCAATCCGCTCCCGCAGAAAAAAATGGTAAGTATTCTAAACTAGTATTTGCAGATTGAAATACTACAATTAGGGTCAACTATATGAATCTTGATTGTTCATGTCGCTTTTTTTAAGCTCGTCTTTGTCAAATATTAGAAAAGTTAGTTTTTCTTGCACTATATCAGCGTCAAACGTTGCTCTACTTCAATTCTTTTGGTCTCGATGTTGTTGTTCAATGTTCAAAGAGAAACTGATCATTAGACTTACCCTTCCATATGAGGATTGTGCATAATCTCAAATCCTCAGCTAGTTGGTTTGTGATTAAGAAGAATTATCGCTTCTGCCTAAGGAATCCAACCTCAAATAAAGAAACATCTTTGGCCAATTTTCAGGTAACTGGAAGACCACAATGAACTGCCAAATATCTAAAGCCTAGAAAACAAACAAAACAACCTGCTATAAAACTTGTTGAAGTCAGGTATTTAATTCATGCTTTGTGTTTTATGCCTTAATATTCGGCCAGGAGACAAGGTTACCACTCCTTGTATATCGGTTATTCGGCATGAAGAAGAATATATGCACCAATCATCATGTAGATCCATTGAAACCATGTGGGATGTAGAAAGGTATTGAAGAGAAAATAGACACTAGCAGTCTAAGTGATAAAAGGGTAGTTAGGTATTTTAC